>JZKD02S0482007.1:0-17150 GCA_000966675.3 Picea glauca | reverse complement strand
GATTCAAAATGAAAATGTCTCCTTGGTATATATAGGATACTAGGAGGTATAATTACAACTAATGGCCTAAATCCAACATAAATAAAATAACATTACTAATATAATATGCCCCAATTAAGGGTTGATGATCCAATATTAGGGCTTAACAGTATGAAACAAGATGTTTTTAATTTTGTCATTGAATGTGATGTGTGTCAACGGAACAAGGGAGAGACAGTCAAATATCCCAGCACACTACAACTGCTTATGATTCCACCTACTATTTGGAGGGATATCTCTATGGATTTTAATATAGGCTTACCCAAATTGGGAAATAAATCAGTCATCACGGTGGTTGTTGATCGCCTTTCCAAGTATGCTCATTTATGTGCTCTTCAACACCCATTTACAACATCCACTATGGATCAACTTTTCATGGATCATGTCTTCAATATTCATGGCATTCCACATTCTATTGTTTCTGATCGCGACCCAAATTTCACCAAATTTTTTTGGCAAGAACTGTTCAAGATACAAGGAAGCCAATTTCATCTCAGCACAACTTATCGTCCCCAAAATGATGGTCAAACTGAAGTTGTCAACAAGTGTTTGGAAACACATTTTAGGCATTTTTCATCGAAAAAGAAAAATCAGTGGGCTCAATGGTTACCCCTAGCTGAATGGTGGTACAACACTTCATACCATACAACTACCAGCATGATTCCTTTTGAAGCAGTATATGGAAAAATTACACCTTCAGTTCTCTCATACTTACTAGGTGTCTCTAAGGTCCAGGTGGTTGACCAAACACTTACAGTTCGAGAGGCTATTCTCCGTAACCTCAAAGAGAATTTTTTCATGGCGCAGAATCGCATGAAGCAACAAGAAAATCAAGGTCACTCTGAAAATCAATTTGCAGAAGGGGATCATGTGTTTCTTTGACTGCAACCTTACAAGAAAAATTCCCTCAAGGCCGAGCATTGTCAGAAGCTAGCGCCCAAATTTTATGGTCCTTATACCATTCTCAAGCGTGTGGGACAGGTGGCCTATCAGATAGCTTTGACCAATCATTCTAAGCTACATCCTGTTTTTCATGTTTCATGCTTAAAGAAGGTGATTGGAACTAAGTGCCAAATTCAAACCAACCTTCCCGAGTTGGACGAAGAAGGATCTATTTGTCTACAACCACAAGAAGTTTTGGACCAGCGTGAGCATTGCCTGCATCAACGAACCATCAAGGAAGTGTTAGTCTATTGGAAAGATACAACTCCAATAGATTCCACTTGGGAACCAACTACCATTCTGCAACAATTTCCACATCCCAATCCTTGAGGACAAGGTTGTTTTTAAGGGGGAGGACATGTTATGGACCTAACCCTCACGTAGGTAGAACAATATATTCGGATGTAATAAAGGCCAATATTTATAAGGCCTTGCAATAAAGTATAATATTTTGAATGTAAGAAGACCTAATAGAAGCTTCCGCTTCTAGAAGGATCTTCCTCTAGATGGTTCTTTTGATAGACATATTTGGTATAAATAGGAGTCGAGGGTATGAAAACCCTAGCTTGGATATTATTGTAATAGATCTCTGCTCAACTGGAGGTTTCCCCCTCAAAGAAGCTCGTGAACATTGATCTCAATAATCAAAGTGCTCTTTCTGGTGTTATTGTGTTATCATTTCAGTATTATTGTGGTGTTATTCTGGTTATATTTTTGTTTATCTGCCATTTCTAGCATTTTATTTTTGTTCTGCATACTTTTTATATATCGAATATTACACAGAGGCTTCAAGATCGATTGATATATCATGAATAATTCCTTAGAGGTATTATTCATGAATTGGAAAGATATTTTCATGCTAAGGACCAGATATTGGCACCATTCTATGAAGTTGGGAAAGTGGAGAAGGAAAAGTTTCCTATTCAAGAGAGATTATCTCCTATGAAAGGTTTACAGAAAGTAACTGAGGAAGATAATTCATCATATTCTCCTTCTCTTAGTAAATATGGAGAATTTTCTAGGATGGATGAAGTAATGAGAACTTCAAATGAATAGGTCCTTCATAAGCATTTGGCTCTACAAGAAAAACCTTCTAGCCCAGGGAAAGGTATCAAATGTAAGAGGTCTCCAGGAAGAGATGAGCATTCCAGAGAAGGAATGAAGAAATTTCCCACCAGTAAGAATGGCATGAGTTTATGGTCTACATATCCATGTACTTCCTGTGGAGTTAATAACCATAATATGGTGACATGTAAGAGAATACAATCCTTGCAGAGGAATCCATATGAGAAGAAGGATAGAAGCAAAGGTCATTTTCCAAGACAGAGGAATAGGGAAAGTGACAAGAAGGGATTGCAGTTCTAAGATGGGAACAAGAACTTCTTATCTTATTGTGGTAAGAGTGGGCATCAGATAAATAAGTGTTGGACACTTTATCCACACTTGTGTCTGAAACAAAACCAAGAACATGTAAAGGAACTTGCAATAAGACAAGTAGCAACCCTAAGTGAATAAGACAAGTAGCAATTTTGAATATGAAGGATATGCAGTTGAATTCTAGAATGGATGAGTACTAGTGTATTCAAATAAATCTACCCAGGAAACAACAATGGTGATTGGTGTTTGAAAGGAGAGACTATATAGGTTGCTTTTATGGCCTATAATTGGATCCAATGGCTATTTGGATTCAGTGTCAGATTCAATGTCAGACTCATAATCGTCTTCAAAGGAATTTTCAGAGATAGGAATCTATGAGAACCCTTCCAGTACTAATGGAAGAATGAGTCCATGAAGAAACCACCTATCCTTGTCCCTTGATAGGTATCAAGAAAAGATCCCATTTTGGAAATAATTTGTAAATATGTATATTTGTAAAATAGAAATTTTAGTATGCATATGTAAATGCCTTCTAAATTCCTTTTTCCATTGTTGTAATAGAAGGCTTATTAGCCAATCCTTATAGAATTTTAAGATTGAAAGGAATCTTGTAGGGATTTCTATATAGCCACTTTTAGAGAATTTTAAGAGTGAGAGGAATCTTGTAATTATTTCTAAAGACTTTTGGTATAAGTGTATATAATTGTTGTTATTATCAACTAATGAACTACATATGGATCGAATTGTCTATGTCATGTAATTCTTATTCTGAAGTACAAATATGAAGAAACATAAGAGTGCTGGCAGTTGGAACATGTAGATGAAAAGTAGGAAGAGCATCATAGCTATGCAATGTCTTCCTAGAGTTGGTAAATAAATAGTCTTCTTTATAAAGAGAGAAGGTGAAATAAGTATGTTTTATGTTATGGACATCTTCAATATGTTATGCCATGTTCATGTAGATATATATATTGAGAAGAAGCAAGTCAAGCAATACATATTTTTGTGGAAAACATTTTTGGGTTTTTATTTAAGGGAAGGATAGAGGAAATGTAAAAGAAAAGTTCATTCAAAGACTCCTATAGATACATCAGTAGTACAAGAAAATTTAAGCCATATGGGTGAGGCATAGATCAAAATTCAACTTGGTTTTATGATTATCGAGATGGACTATCTTCAATAGAGAAGGAGATGGGAGTGGATGTTGAGTCAGGATTCATATATGGATATTATAGAGCAGAGAATCAATGAGAAGAATTTTGTGATGAAGGAACCAATGAGACAGAACTAGAGCTAGATATATAGCTAGAAACTAGCGCTAGTAGCCATGAGAAAAGAGCCAAAGTCAGAGCTATTGCCAATAGACAGAGTCAGAGCCATGTTCCATAGAAGCAGACAAAAGTAAACTAATATAGATTGGTTTCCTTAAGCTTATAAAATTTCAAGAAGGAGATCAAATTTGTATCCAAGATGAAGATATCAAAGATCAATATCAAGATGGGAATCATTCAAATGAATTTCAGCAAGGTGGAAGAGTGAATGAGCTTTATCATAACTAAGTTGTTGAAATATATATACTTTTGGAGGTCCAAAAGTTCTTTAGTGGGAAGGTGTGATACAGGAGGATCCAGAAAGATCAAAGAGATCCAAGAGGATCCAGAAAATATTAAAAATTGATTATCTCAAATGATTTTGAAAATGATTTCATTGCATAGAGATAGACGAGAGCTTTCCAACGACATGTGAATAGCCTCAAACAGACGTTTTATGATAAAGTTACGACTCCTCAAAGTTTTGGTCAAACAAGTTCGAAAGGTCAAAAGGGGATGACATATGGCACCACTGAAAGGGTGATATGTGGCACATATTTACAGGTTGTACGACATTGACATGGAAAGTACCACAAGGCGCCATGTATCAAGTAGTATGTCCAACTGGAAAGATGACATGGCATACATGGTTCAACCAGGTTTTGACACATGGCATGATCGTACAGATAGAGGACAGGTGAACCAATGAGGGACCACTACGTGGCACTCTACCATTGGCCTTCTATGGTTAAGGCATTCAAAATATTATGGGTCAACCATATTCAAATCCCTAACCTCTCGCATGCATGTCCAATGACCTCACCAATATACCACACACATGGCTCTTAACCATATGTGGCACAAAATATATTTGAGTTTGTTTAAAGGTTTAATCATCGGGAAAAGGGCCGAGGGATAAGCCCCTAACCCATGGTATATATCGAATCCAATGTAACTGTATCCTATGTTTGCAGGGGGGATAACAACTATATGCCACCACATATATATTAACAAACCAACCACATACTATATATAACATATAGTTCCAACAAAATTCCAAAGGAGGAGAAGTTTGCGGGTTTGAATCCATGACCTCTCCCCCACATGCCAACATCTTAACCAACATGCCAAAGACACCATATGTTATAGACATTTGAATGAAATTGTATTTAAGTTGATGTCAACATTAACATGAGGTTTGGAACACAGTTTGGTCCGCATCCTATTTAAACCGGGCATAGATTCCGAGACAATAAGGGAGATTGTACGATGTACAAGACATAAATTTTCATGTAGGGTACATTATGATGTCTCGATTTTCATTCTAAGAGGTGCCTAGCCATGGTGTTGCATTGTTTTACATGCCATTGAGCATTTTGTCCAAATATAGTCATGTTTATACTCATTTGCCTCATTTTTATTAGAGGAGCATGATGATGATGTTTGTTTTGTGCTAATAAGATATNGTGTTTCTTTGACTGCAACCTTACAAGAAAAATTCCCTCAAGGCCGAGCATTGTCAGAAGCTAGCGCCCAAATTTTATGGTCCTTATACCATTCTCAAGCGTGTGGGACAGGTGGCCTATCAGATAGCTTTGACCAATCATTCTAAGCTACATCCTGTTTTTCATGTTTCATGCTTAAAGAAGGTGATTGGAACTAAGTGCCAAATTCAAACCAACCTTCCCGAGTTGGACGAAGAAGGATCTATTTGTCTACAACCACAAGAAGTTTTGGACCAGCGTGAGCATTGCCTGCATCAACGAACCATCAAGGAAGTGTTAGTCTATTGGAAAGATACAACTCCAATAGATTCCACTTGGGAACCAACTACCATTCTGCAACAATTTCCACATCCCAATCCTTGAGGACAAGGTTGTTTTTAAGGGGGAGGACATGTTATGGACCTAACCCTCACGTAGGTAGAACAATATATTCGGATGTAATAAAGGCCAATATTTATAAGGCCTTGCAATAAAGTATAATATTTTGAATGTAAGAAGACCTAATAGAAGCTTCCGCTTCTAGAAGGATCTTCCTCTAGATGGTTCTTTTGATAGACATATTTGGTATAAATAGGAGTCGAGGGTATGAAAACCCTAGCTTGGATATTATTGTAATAGATCTCTGCTCAACTGGAGGTTTCCCCCTCAAAGAAGCTCGTGAACATTGATCTCAATAATCAAAGTGCTCTTTCTGGTGTTATTGTGTTATCATTTCAGTATTATTGTGGTGTTATTCTGGTTATATTTTTGTTTATCTGCCATTTCTAGCATTTTATTTTTGTTCTGCATACTTTTTATATATCGAATATTACACAGAGGCTTCAAGATCGATTGATATATCATGAATAATTCCTTAGAGGTATTATTCATGAATTGGAAAGATATTTTCATGCTAAGGACCAGATATTGGCACCATTCTATGAAGTTGGGAAAGTGGAGAAGGAAAAGTTTCCTATTCAAGAGAGATTATCTCCTATGAAAGGTTTACAGAAAGTAACTGAGGAAGATAATTCATCATATTCTCCTTCTCTTAGTAAATATGGAGAATTTTCTAGGATGGATGAAGTAATGAGAACTTCAAATGAATAGGTCCTTCATAAGCATTTGGCTCTACAAGAAAAACCTTCTAGCCCAGGGAAAGGTATCAAATGTAAGAGGTCTCCAGGAAGAGATGAGCATTCCAGAGAAGGAATGAAGAAATTTCCCACCAGTAAGAATGGCATGAGTTTATGGTCTACATATCCATGTACTTCCTGTGGAGTTAATAACCATAATATGGTGACATGTAAGAGAATACAATCCTTGCAGAGGAATCCATATGAGAAGAAGGATAGAAGCAAAGGTCATTTTCCAAGACAGAGGAATAGGGAAAGTGACAAGAAGGGATTGCAGTTCTAAGATGGGAACAAGAACTTCTTATCTTATTGTGGTAAGAGTGGGCATCAGATAAATAAGTGTTGGACACTTTATCCACACTTGTGTCTGAAACAAAACCAAGAACATGTAAAGGAACTTGCAATAAGACAAGTAGCAACCCTAAGTGAATAAGACAAGTAGCAATTTTGAATATGAAGGATATGCAGTTGAATTCTAGAATGGATGAGTACTAGTGTATTCAAATAAATCTACCCAGGAAACAACAATGGTGATTGGTGTTTGAAAGGAGAGACTATATAGGTTGCTTTTATGGCCTATAATTGGATCCAATGGCTATTTGGATTCAGTGTCAGATTCAATGTCAGACTCATAATCGTCTTCAAAGGAATTTTCAGAGATAGGAATCTATGAGAACCCTTCCAGTACTAATGGAAGAATGAGTCCATGAAGAAACCACCTATCCTTGTCCCTTGATAGGTATCAAGAAAAGATCCCATTTTGGAAATAATTTGTAAATATGTATATTTGTAAAATAGAAATTTTAGTATGCATATGTAAATGCCTTCTAAATTCCTTTTTCCATTGTTGTAATAGAAGGCTTATTAGCCAATCCTTATAGAATTTTAAGATTGAAAGGAATCTTGTAGGGATTTCTATATAGCCACTTTTAGAGAATTTTAAGAGTGAGAGGAATCTTGTAATTATTTCTAAAGACTTTTGGTATAAGTGTATATAATTGTTGTTATTATCAACTAATGAACTACATATGGATCGAATTGTCTATGTCATGTAATTCTTATTCTGAAGTACAAATATGAAGAAACATAAGAGTGCTGGCAGTTGGAACATGTAGATGAAAAGTAGGAAGAGCATCATAGCTATGCAATGTCTTCCTAGAGTTGGTAAATAAATAGTCTTCTTTATAAAGAGAGAAGGTGAAATAAGTATGTTTTATGTTATGGACATCTTCAATATGTTATGCCATGTTCATGTAGATATATATATTGAGAAGAAGCAAGTCAAGCAATACATATTTTTGTGGAAAACATTTTTGGGTTTTTATTTAAGGGAAGGATAGAGGAAATGTAAAAGAAAAGTTCATTCAAAGACTCCTATAGATACATCAGTAGTACAAGAAAATTTAAGCCATATGGGTGAGGCATAGATCAAAATTCAACTTGGTTTTATGATTATCGAGATGGACTATCTTCAATAGAGAAGGAGATGGGAGTGGATGTTGAGTCAGGATTCATATATGGATATTATAGAGCAGAGAATCAATGAGAAGAATTTTGTGATGAAGGAACCAATGAGACAGAACTAGAGCTAGATATATAGCTAGAAACTAGCGCTAGTAGCCATGAGAAAAGAGCCAAAGTCAGAGCTATTGCCAATAGACAGAGTCAGAGCCATGTTCCATAGAAGCAGACAAAAGTAAACTAATATAGATTGGTTTCCTTAAGCTTATAAAATTTCAAGAAGGAGATCAAATTTGTATCCAAGATGAAGATATCAAAGATCAATATCAAGATGGGAATCATTCAAATGAATTTCAGCAAGGTGGAAGAGTGAATGAGCTTTATCATAACTAAGTTGTTGAAATATATATACTTTTGGAGGTCCAAAAGTTCTTTAGTGGGAAGGTGTGATACAGGAGGATCCAGAAAGATCAAAGAGATCCAAGAGGATCCAGAAAATATTAAAAATTGATTATCTCAAATGATTTTGAAAATGATTTCATTGCATAGAGATAGACGAGAGCTTTCCAACGACATGTGAATAGCCTCAAACAGACGTTTTATGATAAAGTTACGACTCCTCAAAGTTTTGGTCAAACAAGTTCGAAAGGTCAAAAGGGGATGACATATGGCACCACTGAAAGGGTGATATGTGGCACATATTTACAGGTTGTACGACATTGACATGGAAAGTACCACAAGGCGCCATGTATCAAGTAGTATGTCCAACTGGAAAGATGACATGGCATACATGGTTCAACCAGGTTTTGACACATGGCATGATCGTACAGATAGAGGACAGGTGAACCAATGAGGGACCACTACGTGGCACTCTACCATTGGCCTTCTATGGTTAAGGCATTCAAAATATTATGGGTCAACCATATTCAAATCCCTAACCTCTCGCATGCATGTCCAATGACCTCACCAATATACCACACACATGGCTCTTAACCATATGTGGCACAAAATATATTTGAGTTTGTTTAAAGGTTTAATCATCGGGAAAAGGGCCGAGGGATAAGCCCCTAACCCATGGTATATATCGAATCCAATGTAACTGTATCCTATGTTTGCAGGGGGGATAACAACTATATGCCACCACATATATATTAACAAACCAACCACATACTATATATAACATATAGTTCCAACAAAATTCAAAAGGAGGAGAAGTTGGTGGGTGTGGATCCAGGAGCTCTCCCCCACATGCCACCAGCTTAACCAACATGCCAAAGACACCATATGTTATAGACATTCGAATGAAGTTGTATTTGATTTGATGTCAACATTAACATGAGGTTTGGAACACAGTTTGGTCTGCGTCCTATTTAAACTGGGCATAGATTCCAAGACAATAAGGGAGATTGTACGATGTACAAGACACAAATTTTCATGTAGGGTACATTATGATGTCTCGATTTTCATTCTAAGAGGTGCCTAGCCATGGTGTTGTATTGTTTTACATGCCATTGAGCACTTTGTCCAAATATAGTCATGTTTATACTCATTTGCCTCATTTTTATTAGAGGATCATGATGATGATGTTTGTTTTGTGCTAATAAGATATCTATGAATATCTTAGTTCAGATTGCCTTGTAGGAGAGTTTGAGCGCATTGTTTTGCGTGAAGAAGGGGGTCATTTTGAGCTAGTTCATAATATAGTCGAGTTTATACTCATTTTTCTTAGAATTTCGAGAGGAATTCAATGGTGACCTATGTTTTTTAATTTGAACAACAAAATTGAAGAGTGACATGAAGATTGACTTTGTAAGTCCATTTTCATTGTAATTTTTTGATATTTCAAATTAATGAAAAACAATTTCATTGTTGAAGGGGACTTGGAGATGTAGCCTAGGAGAGGTGAAATCCATCATCAAATATTGTCTTATTAGTTCTTTTATATTTTTGTGTGTTATCTCACATTATTCTGCAAATTATTCATTATTTCATGAGGTTTTAGATAAGTAAAAGATTCACATGTGTTATGCAAATCTATCAAAGATGATCAAGAAATATTATGAATCAGGTTAGATGTTAACATGTATATTTGAGAGTAAATTAACATTTAGGTATTTTTGGATCATTAGAGGAGTACCACCTCTTTAAAAATGCAGGGGGATTTATCCACATGATCTTATCTCAAAGACCMTAAAACAATCCTTTGGATCAACAAAATCCACTCTCCTTTTGTAATTCATCATTCTTCTTAGTGACCTCCCATCTATATTAAGCGAGATCTTGGACATAGTTAATTCTTCACATTCGGTCATCGTCAACATTATTTAAGATGTTATATTATAAATATAGGTTATGGTTAAAGCTGGACTAGTCATTTTTATGTGGGACTATAAAGCCTATTGGGGAGGGTTCCCTACTACTTGAGTGTGTATAAAAACACACTCAACTATCATTTGTACACTAATACTATTATTAATTGTTTCTCTAGTATCAAGTGTTTTGATCCTACACACACTTAAAAGTGGTATCTCATTCTATTTTGTTTTTTTTATTTGAATGGGTTCATCAACTATAATTTTGAAGTGAATATGTGATGGATTTTTGAACTGATGTTGTGATCATCCATGAAAAACTCCAACATAAATATAGTAGTATTTGGTAAATTGGACACAACTCTAATTTGTTATATCCAAATCAAGTGACTACTTTCATTAGGAATAATACATTTGATATTAATGTAGGTCAAATTTTCCACAAAACTAGAGTAGAAAACCAAAGAAATAACAACCATAAGTGATGCAACCCCCCTTCCCTCCTAAGGGTTCTACGACCTCCCGGTCAAGGATATTTAAGACACCTGAGCTGAATTATCTCTTCAGGCTTCCAATAGACCCTATAACAACTTACATAGGTCCCTTTGATGTTACTTGTAGGTTCAAATTACCCATGACCCCGCTCTCTGGTGCTTCTAGCAACACCAATTTGCGAGTACTAGCTCTCGTGCTAGACTCTTTCTCCAATATGACCAAAGGATGTGATCGTGGGCCAACTCTCTTCGTAACTTCAGATTCAGAGGTTTTACAACCTTCACCCTCATTTCCTTCTGAAATGTGTTTCCTTCGAAAAACACGGATCTTTGTCATGTGTCCTCCTAGATCTGACGGTCCAGATCTAATTCGACCTTCACAAATTCGCAAAGATTGTGCTTGCTCCACACAATTTATCCAAACTCTAAATCCCAAANTAAAACAATCCTTTGGATCAACAAAATCCACTCTCCTTTTGTAATTCATCATTCTTCTTAGTGACCTCCCATCTATATTAAGCGAGATCTTGGACATAGTTAATTCTTCACATTCAGTCACCGTCAACCTTATTTAAGATGTTATATTATAAATATAGGTTATGGTTAAAGCTGGACTAGTCATTTTTATGTGGGACTATAAAACCTATTGGGGAGGGTTCCCTACTACTTGAGTGTGTATAAAAACACACTCAACTATCATTTGTACACTAATACTATTATTAATTGTTTCTCTAGTATCAAGTGTTTTGATCCTACACACACTTAAAAGTGGTATCTCATTCTATTTTGTTTTTTTTATTTGAATGGGTTCATCAACTATAATTTTGAAGTGAATATGTGATGGATTTTTGAACTGATGTTGTGATCATCCATGAAAAACTCCAACATAAATATAGTAGTATTTGGTAAATTGGACACAACTCTAATTTGTTATATCCAAATCAAGTGACTACTTTCATTAGGAATAATACATTTGATATTAATGTAGGTCAAATTTTCCACAAAACTAGAGTAGAAAACTAAAGAAATAACAACCATAAGTGATGCAACCCCCCTTCCCTCCTAAGGGTTCTACGACCTCCCGGTCAAGGATATTTAAGACACCTAAGCTGAATTATCTCTTCAGGCTTCCAATAGACCCTATAACAACTTACATAGGTCCCTTTGATGTTACTTGTAGGTTCAAATTACCCGTGACCCCGCTCTCTGGCGCTTCTAGCAACACCAATTTGCGAGTACTAGCTCTCGTGCTAGACTCTTTCTCCAATATGACCAAAGGATGTGACCGTGGGCCAACTCTCTTCGTAACTTCAGATTCATAGGTTTTACAACCTTCACCCTCATTTCCTTCTGAAATTTTTTTCCTTCGAAAAACACGGATCTTTGTCGTGTGTCCTCCTAGATCTGACGGTCCAGATCTAATTCAACCTTCACAAATTCGCAAAGATTGTGCTTGCTCCACACAATTTATCCAAACTCTAAATCCCAAACTCTTTAATCCACTTCCACGTATCCTCCTTGTAGCCAATGACTATGATCCCTTCGTGACTCCGACGACCCCTCACTCTTACACCATTTCCATGCCTCCGAACCACGAAGTGCCGAAGGATTCTATGACTATCCTCCGTGCAACTATCCTAGATATGACAGTCTGGAATTATCATGCTCCTCCTGGATGCATCTTCTCGTTAATTTGGGGAATCTTCAAGGGCTCCTCCTCATTGAAATATTCTCACCACTATCACTTCTGAGCTTGTCCTTCTCTTCGAACGACTAACTCCTCAGAGAATTTCTTCGAAACTTAGTCTAAATTTAACCTGTGCACGCCTTGAAACATGTTTTCCTCCATGACTTAGCTCCTTTGTGGATGACTGTGCTCACCTTGCAATAGTTATTTTCACTCTTCTACAAACAAACTTAAGCTACTTCTCCTCAGCTCCTGATTCAAAAGACTCTGTCATTCACTCCTTGCAGAAAATATGCACTCTCTACATACAAAGCTCCAAGTTATCTCCCTTGGAATTGTTTCTCCATGACACTCTGAACTTCTCAAAATGACTCCTTCGATACTTATCCAAGTATCGACAATGCACACACCTTGCGAAAAACTCCCTTCAACTTAACTCCTGATGGGCGATTGTGCACACCTCGCAATAGTCCTTCCATGGCTCAATTGTTCTCCATGAACAATTTGAATCTGATTTTGTTTCCTCCTACACACACTTCCAAGCTATCTTTCCTAGATTTCTGAGTCAAAATAGACTCTGTCAACACACACCTTGCAGACACTTTTTCACTCCTTTCATACAAAAGTTTCACGTTATCTCTTCTAAGCTTCTGATTCGAAATAGACTCTATTGACTCACACCTTGCAGACATTATGCACTCCTTTCACAAGCTCGTAGAAGAGAAAAAATTAAAAATTATCTAATATCTCACAGATTCATACATTCAACCATGTAAATGCATTCATAACATAAGAACAATAAATAACAAAGAATTGAAATTAACAGAAAACCTACCATTCATTCATTCAGATAGACATAGTAACAACAACACCGAACATTTGGAACAACACTTCTCTGTTATATTCATTCAAATGACATGTACATGGACTCATACAATTCTGATAAGATTTAATAGCAATAACATTCTGCAGCAATAATCTTAGCTACAATGGCAACAAATATGAACAACAACCTTCAATAGCCTCATTTGGGAAACAATAAATTTATTTATACAAAAGAGCTCATAAAGTTTTTCCCTCCGACTACCTTAGTGCTATCCTATTGAAATAAAATATTTCAACTACTAAGGATTTATTACAATAAATGTTTGTGACAAACATATAGTATGAAACGCATCGAATCTGTACTGCAAGATACCAAATTAAAATAAAATACATTCCCCATCGAGCTCATATGATGGATCAACTTCTAAGCATTTAAGATGTTCTTAAAATTCAAATATTTTTAAGATATTTCATGATATGCCCTTCTTAAATTAAAAAATCACTTCAAAATGTGCGCTAGTGTGATGAGATTTCCTACACTCACGTTTTGATGGATATTCTATTGCATCTTACTCCTCTAGAAAAAAATTCATGGACTCTTGTCCATGAGCTCCTGCATTGAATTTCCATTCTTCTGAATATCTGCTTCATTTACCCAACTGACATCTTCTATTGGGTGTCATTTCCACTTTACCAAATACTCAAAATAAGTCTTTCTCTGGGTCTTCTTACCAGTTTGATGATCTATGATCTTCTCCATCTGCGATGTTTTGATACAGGTATCTGCTTCTCCCACTAGATCTATTTCTGTTTGTTTGACCCTCTGGTGTCATCTTTCGTGTAAGGATACAGGTCTAAAATATTAAATATGGGAGATATACCCACATCTTCTGGCAGCTCTATCTCATAAGCATTTTCATCAAATTTCCTTAGGATCTTGCATGGTCCTATCTTCTTCAACTTCAGTTTGTTATATGTTCCCCTTGGGAACCTTTCTTTATTGATATGTGCTAAAACTTGATCTCCCACTTCAAATTGAAGTCTTCTCCTATGTTGATAAACTCTGTGTTTGTACTCTCTACTTTTGTTCCGCAACTTCTCTTTGATCTTATTATGAAGCTTCTGCATTTCTGCAGTGAAGTCTTCTGCTCTAGCACTTTTGAATTCACTCTGCTCCAGATCTCTCAACTCTGATACTCCTCGTGGATTCATCCCATATACTATCTAAAATGGGCTCTTTCCTGTACTTTTGTTTGGTGAGTCATTGTATGCAAACTCAGCTTGTGATATAATTTGATCCCACTAGCTATGATGTTCAGTGACCAAACTCCTTAGCAAATTCCCTAAACTCTGATTTACCACCTCAGTCTGTCCATCCGTCTGAGGGTGATATGCTGAAATAAAAGACAGTTCTGTTCCCAACTTCTTCCACAATGTTCTCCATAAATGGCCAACAAATTTAGTGTCCCTATCCGAGACAATAATCTTGGTCAACCCATGAAGTCTCACAACTTCTTTGAAAAACAAATTTGCAATGTGCATTGTGTTATTGCACAATTTGTACTTTGATAGTAGAAAAGGTTAAAGGAGAGAAAAATGGCGTAACGAGAGGCTATCCTAGCACTGTCACCTCAATAGGATGTCTCTTTCTATCTAGGGTGGTAGGCCCAAGGGAGACGTCCCCAGTGACTTGGGGTTTGATAAGGCAAAGTCAAAGTGGCTAGATAAATATCCCCTCTCACAAGTCACCATCAATCAGAAAGTCTGGTTTTATAACCAATGAAAATATAATATGTCAAAGTGTATTTTCCCRGAACAAAGMAACAAGAAACTAGATATATTTGCAAGTACACTTGTTGGTTGGCACTTCATAAAACCATGGAATTTCTTGAGAAAATAATTTTTYTAAATATGATGAAGTAAACATTAAATTTATACCAAAAATATTTATAGAGCAATACTTCACATTAAAAGCCTTGAAAATAGCTTCAAAATGACTAAGAATCATTAACCATTGAAATCATATTACTAGCATTTGATAGAAGCAAATAAGACAAGGTATAAATCAACCTTTTCAATTGCTTTTATGAGCTTTTAATGCTGCATCTAATGGCTATATATTAATTTAGTAACAACAACAAAATTGTTAGTAGGTTAGGTTATTCTAGGGTTATAGAGTGTTAGTAGGTTGCTCAAAGAGTAGGTTTTGAAGGTTGTGTTGATCAATTACTCAAGAGAGGACTTAGACTAGTGCTTTTAGGGTAAATGGAGTCAATAATGCAGAAAAAAATGTTGAATAAAAATGATAATAGAAGAGTTAAAGAAAAGAGAGAATGATGAATTGGAGTGTTGGTAACCCAAGGCTCCAATTATCAAAACCCTAAGGGGAAGCTAACTACTATGGTGTAGGTAACCCTATGCCTTAGTATATTTCCTCCCTCTCCAACTCAATGATGAAGAAGAAATGGCTAGGATGAAGCAATGGATACTAAGGTGTTGCAATGGCAAGGCCTTAGCTCATGCTTCAAGAAAATTGGCCTTTTGACAATATCTAGTAGGTGAAAGATTTTGAAGCTAGGAAAATAACATGTGCTAGTATTCCTAGGGTTTAATCAATAAATTTCATAATATTGAATGTAAATGTAAGATAAATAAAACCATAACCATTCAATTAAGAAGAATTGCAGAAAATTCACTTACATACATCAAGAATAATCAAGAAAATCCCTAGTTGAACACATCCACCAAGAAGCTTGCCAAAATACACCAAATTTAGCCTCCTTCACAAGTGAGCCTAAAATTTCAGCCAAGAAACCCTAATGAGGGCCCAAAGTTCAGTCCTCACAAGTGTGAGTGAAAGATGATAAAAAATAAGAGGGATTTCCCCCCTATTTATACAATACTAATGCCCAAAATTAGGTCAAAAAAGGCTGACATGGTCAGTTAGAAATAATATCTAGTTTTTAAATTAAATGTCATAATTAAACCTTAAAACAAGATGCTAATGTGACATAATTCCCTTTTTGGGAAACATTGGCCTCCTGGAGAAAAACGTTAGGCCTCCTTGGGCCTCAGGAACCTGCCACACATGCCACTTGACACACAACTGCCTCCAAAACATCCCAAGACGGTGGGTGATGTCATGGGTGACCTGGGTGACATCATGGGCCTTCCAAGGCATACATAATGGTGGAAAGGGCACAAACCCCCTAGGTCCAGGCCTTCCAGGGTGTCCTTGGTGAAACATCCTCCTCTCCCTCTGGTTCAATTCTCTGATATGTCTCTGCCCATGGCTGGGGTCTCATTATTCATCTAGTGGTATTTTATCCCCATGGAGGTTAGAACAAATCATCTCCCCATGTGTACCTGCCCATTGGGTGTGGCCCTGCAACATCAATAGATACACCCTCCATGGGATCATAAGTCACATGGATCATAGCAATGTC
Source organism: Picea glauca (assembly GCA_000966675.3). NCBI lineage: Eukaryota > Viridiplantae > Streptophyta > Pinopsida > Pinales > Pinaceae > Picea > Picea glauca. Next base: position 637 of record JZKD02S0482007.1, on the reverse strand, counting down.
AATCACATTGAATCATCAAGTTATTAAACATGTGCATGAAACCCATTTTACTCGAACAAGTGCTCAAAGAAATTATGCTAATATGCAAACCAATTTTGGAGGGGACGCTAGGATTTCCTATTGGGATAATGCTCATTGGATGTGGGATGTTCCCTGGCACTACTACATATGGGCGGATTATTCCACGAAAATTTTCCACACTTCCACTAGTTTCATCATTTTTTTAAAGAGGGTGGGATTTTCATGGATATTTCCATGCACGCTCATCGCAACATCAACGAAAATATTCATTTAACCAAGTCGGGATGTTCGTCGCTATAGCGATGATCTTTTGTGGCAATAGCGACGAAAATTTTACCTATCTCATTGGTCGGTGATAACGGCTAGTTGACTATTTTATCAATATATACGTGACTTTAAGAGAATTTGCGACATAGTTGCTATAGTTGCGACACTGTTCTTGGATTTTGTTTGAGCTGTTTATTTTTTCCGTCACCCACCGGTTGAACAAATCCAATTCTCGATCTACATAGCTTGGATTTTGAACTTGCAAGATTAGTATGTTATTTTTTATTGATGTACTAATTTAACTTGTAATTTTTTTTTCAAATGTCCAAATTGCATTTAGCTTGTTTTT
>JZKD02S0481996.1:0-17150 GCA_000966675.3 Picea glauca | reverse complement strand
AATGTTAACTCTTAACTGGTATAACCTTAATCCCTATAAGTTTTATAACCCTTAAACTATGTAACTTTTATAACTTCTAATTTCTATAACAAAAAATCCATATAACATTTACCCCATAAATTGATAGCCACTAAAAACTAACCTCTATAAGAATTAAAATCCTTTATCCATAAATATTATAACCCTTAACCCATATATCCCTTATTACACCTAATAAATTTCACCTTTAATATCTAAAACCCTTAACAACTATCTTAAATAACCCCTCTCTGTAACCACATGTAAAATTTATAAACCCTGTAAAGTTGAATCCTTATCATTATCATCCCTATCTCCCCTTTCATAACGCCTATATTTTAAATTATAACAACTAGCACCCCAAACTATTATAAACCCTATTCATTGATCTCTAAAACCTATAAACCCTAAACATTAAAACAATATCATTTCTAATCCCTAATAGTTTAGGGTGATATTCATTAAAATTTCTCCTAAACCTTCACATATAATTCTAATACCATTTTAATACTATTTTCTATAATTTCTAACCCCTTTAAGGAATATTTAATTCCTTAGATAAATCCCTTGTAACACTTATTCTTTATAACATACAATTCCTAACCCATTTAAACCCTAACCACGCTAGCATTGCAACCTCTAAGACCTATAGCTCATTTCCCCTATAAACTTAAATTGTTAACACTTATAATCCTTATAAACCCTATAATTCTTAACTTATATAACTCTTATAACTACTGAATCATATTACCATTTATACTTAAATTTTATAACCATTATCAACTATATATTCATTAATTTATGATACCATTTAACAACTATTATTTATAATTTATAACCTCTTTAATTTCTAAGACAAATCCACTTTGACCCTTATTCTTTATAACATATATACCTAATCCATTATAACCATAATCCCTCATAACCCTTAAACCTTATGAACCATTGATGGAGGAGAATCACTATCAAATCAAGAAAAACAAAAGTTTAAGCGAATCGACACCTCAACACATTGAAAGAGACAAACCGACTCTTAACCATCTTGGTAGTGGTGTGGAGATTTTTGAATTTCTCGTTAATTAATTAGTTGTATGTAAAACCGGGCCACTGTTTGAAATGTCGGAGTATTGTTAATCCTTACACGATTGTAAAATATTATAGGTGTAGGATATTAGCCCTTATTAGTCATTAGGTTGCATTTAATTAAGTTGAGTAGGTAACCACTAGAGCATGGTGTGGCAAAACTTAGATAGGATGGAGAAGAGCTCGAGAGCCAACTTCTTAGACACGTTTTTTTTTTTTCATGGGAATATGTCTATAAGAGGTAGAAGTTGTAACCATGAGTTTTTGGAACGAATAGAACATATGATAATTTATCCAATTGTGTATTGTTGATATTGTTCTATAGTTTTACTGTTGTTATGAGTTTTTGTGAATGTATGAGGTTCATGGTGAATGGATGAATTCATGAAAAATTGAATAAGTTTCAATTGTTTCTCTTCTGTAAGTTTATGCAAGGAGTGCATACCGAACGCAAAGAGTGCATGTGAGAGAGTCTTTTCACTCGAAGCTCAGAAAAGATAGCGTGGAATTTTTGTATGCATAGCGTGCATATTGGACGAAAGGAGTGCCTATGCGAAGTCTTTGACTTGGAAAAAACTTTCGAGAAATAACTCGAGTTTTCTCATAAGAAAGTGCATAGGTCCATTGCAAGGAGTGCACAGGACCAGAAATTGACTAAGTGTGGAAGAAATTCCTTTGAGGAATTCAAAGTTCGAAGGAAGAACAAGTACAAAGAATTTAGCGGGAGAAATCCTTCAGAAGAAGAATTTTTGAAGGGTTGACAAGTTAAAAGGTTAAGATTCGCCCAGGAGGATCCAAATCATTTTAGACCGTTAGATCTTGGAGAAGTTGTGCACTAGATAGTCGCAAGGATCCTTCAAAATTCGCAAATCATAATATTTGAAGTAAAGAGGGGTGAAAATATCTGAAGCACGAAGTCGTGAAGTTTATCTTGACCATTGGTTGCGGGAGAGATAAGGACCGTTGATTATCTAGGGAGAATCCGTGGTTCGAAATTCAGATGAATTGGAAGAGTCTGTACTCAAAACGTCTGAAATCCGAAGCTCGAAGCGCTTAAGGATTTAAGCCTAGGATCACAACCCAAAATCTAAGAAAATTAGAAAGAGTTCTTAGAAGGGATCGCAGGTGTCATATGACCTGCAAATAAAGATAAAATGGGACCCGTTTAAAGCGTTCTAGATCTATTGAAGATACAAAAGAGATAATCCCACTCAAGAGTTTAAGATCCTAGACTGAGAGGTCGCACAACCCTTTGGAGAGAAGGGGGGTTTGCACCAAGTGGTATCAGAGCCTAAAAAATCTTGAAGTTGTACTCTATGTGTTAGAAACAATTGAAACAATGCCGCGGAGGATACGCGTAGAATCACCTATGGAAAATTGTTCTGTAGGAAGAGAAATGAGAGAGCTTCATGCAATATTGGAAGCGATGGAAGCAATACAAAGGAGAACACTTGGGGTTGGAGATGTCAGTGATGCAGAAAGAGAAGAAATAGAAGTTGGAGAAGATACAGGGGAAGATGTGGCAGAACACTTATTGAAAGCTGTTGTGAAGTTGGGGGCTAGAAAAGAGATAGATATCCCAATGTATGAGGGTAACCTGGATGCTGAAGAGCTATTGGAATGGATAAGGTCCATGGATAAGTATTTCGACTATGAATATGTCGACGAAGTGAAGAAGGTGAGACATGCTATCACCATATTAAAGGGACATGCAAGACTGTGGTGGGATGAACTGCAGGCAGAGAGGAGGAGAAAAGGAAAACAAAAGATAAAGAGTTGGGATAGAGTGGTATCCAAACTGAAGGCTAAATTTGTACCCAAGGATTATTAGATAAAACTATTTAGGAAGTTGTAGAACCTAAGACAGAGTGGTATGACGGTGAAAGAGTACACAGAAGAATTCTATAGGCTGAATATGATGACTGAACAAAGGGAGAAATATGATGAAAACGTTTCCAGGTATATAAATGGATTGAGGTATGAAATCCAGGATGGGATCAACATGATGACCATAAGGACAGTGGAGGATGCTTATCAGATTGCACTGAAGGTAGAAGAAAAGTTGGCCTGGAACCAAATTCAGCGAAGCAGAGGAAGAATCTTAAATAGAGGTAAGGTAATTGTCTATGATAAGGCACCGAAACCTAAGGATGAGATTGAGAAATCATATGGTCACTTTGAAAGAGGAGGAATTTCCCAAAGAAGATAGTTTGGTGGGAGAAATTATTTTCTTTGAGGAAGAGGAAGAGGTACAGGAGGTGAAGTTAAATGTTATGCCCATGGAAAGACAAGACACATGTCTTGGGAATGCCCCAAGAGGAAGAAAGAAGGAGGAGGATAAGAACACATTTCTAAATCCTAGAAGAATGTGGAAACATAAGCAATAGAAGGAGGACAAAATCTTATGATGCAGAAAGTTCTTCTAAAACCAGATAAGGAAATGGAAGAATTAGTTCAATGAATGAGGTTGTTCATGACTACTTGTAAAACAAAGGACAAAGTTTGAAATATTATTATAGATAGTGGGAGAACTGATAATTTAGTATCCATAGAGATGGTGGAGAAGCTGGAGCTGGAGACAACTTTCCCAACTATCGATGACAAGAGATCCTGCCACTAATGACTGAAAGACTCAAGGTACTCATAAGACTCTATGCCCCGTTTCTTGAATAAATGGGCTATTCTCGATGGAAAGAGACCTGTTGAAAGGAGAGAATTAAGGCATCTCTCATCAATCAAAATGAGGTACAAAGTAGGAGCTTCATGATTTGGTGTAAATCGGACGAAGAACAAGTTCACGAACCAATGACCCTGTGCATATTTCTCATGTGCCAAGTGAAAGTGGTACACAAAAAAGACCCTCTGAATAACATCCAATGATGAAACCTGCTGAAAAATTAGAGGAAAACACCAATAAGGCTAATGGCACCCAAGAAACTGCATGAATTCCAATGTGTGAATAGATGTCTTGCCATCAAACACAAGGGAAACCACCCAGTCAATGACCAATGATGAAATGTCAATTGTTGGTTTCAAGGTTACCTACCAATGATGAAAGTAGGGCCAGGGTGCATGATAGGACTACAATATCATGTGATTCTGAAACAAACTAAGGGTATGGCCGACATGCAAATTCAAGAGTTCTGAGGAGTGGCCAACACATGTTGATAGACTTCCTTTGAACAAGAGAGTGAGACATATGGAGGACTCTGACATCATAGACCTATTGATGAAACAATGAGATGCAGGAGGCATCAATGAAATTCTTTGTAGGGATCAGAAGAGTAACCAGTCGGTAGAGAAGACTCTGTAACGAGCTCATCTTCCTAAGGCCATGCTAATCCCAAAATTATGATGAATGGACTCAAATAACTTTGTGCTTTGTTCAAAGGAGACACGACTTCTTCCGATAAAAGATAATATTCCCTTCCCACCCATCTTTTTTTGTTTTTTCATAACAAACGAATGTTATGATACAGAGGAGGAAATGAGTGTCGTAAGTAAGAAAAACTAGTTCTAACAGTGGAATGTACCTATGCTCAATGCAGGGAAGTGCATACGGGAGATGGAAACTTGGGGGAATGTTTCCTCCTAGGTATAGGGTGTCAAATTGCGAAGGATATAAACAAGGCTCTTCTTGTTTGAGGATGCAAATGACTGAGGCAAATGGTTTATAACGCAAAGCGAGAACCGGATATAGGCTCAATACTGTAAGCAAGGGCATGAGATGCAATCACATGTTATGCCAAAAAATGTCATTTTTTATGTCTTTTAGTCTACTTGGTGTGAAAAAGGGGTAAATTTGTGCCAAGTAGATGTCTTTTCAAAACCAATTTTATGAGTATGCAAGAGACAAGTTCACTCGACAATATTTTCATTTTTTGATAGCGATTTGAAAATGATCTTAACTAAGACTCATGACCTTTCAAATCCAATTTGACGATTGTGAAAGGGACAAATCACTCGACAATATTTTCCCTTTTTAGATGAGTCGGAAAAGAGATTAAATTAAACTCGTTTAGGAGTCCATGGGGTATAAAGTCACATGTTTATGAATGAGAAATGAGGTTCAGCATAAATTCAAGTATGAGTTGTGAGGGACTCCCGGTCCGGTTGAAAAAATATTTGCATGGGTACCAAATGCAGTAGGGGATATAACTAGGGCACCCATGTTTGGTAAGTCTCTACCACTTGAAAATGACACAAATTTATAGTAGATGGAGGGTTTTGTGTCACAATAAATGGGTTCGTACCTAGGGTGTAAAAAGTGATAGTTATCGGATAATGCGAAAATGCATAACGGAATGGATACCTATCATATATGATGGGTAACGAATATACCTACTTGAGGTGAAAAACAATGGACATAACACTGAAATCTACAGGAATCCCAGGTTAAAAATGAAAAAACCAACTCGATCCACTTTTGTATTAGTCCATTAGGTGCAAAAATGGCTTAAAACTATAGAAAGTGGGTTAAAATAATTTATAAATAGTAACAAAATAAAAAATTACTTTACCATTTTGATTTTTTACCCAACTAGTGAAAATTGGACCAAAATTCCTCCAAGATTGAAATGACGATTGCAGGAGCATCAGGCAACAAAATCATGAGTCGTCTGGATCAGGTAATTCTTGTTCTCTTCCTCTTCAATTTCAATGGTTTAAAATTTTGAATTAGGTCTTAAATTTTTAGTTATTCAGGGCGCAACGTATAGATTTTGGTGTACGTTGGTTGTCTTTGGTTAGGTCGCGTATACACTGAGGTATACGCTCCTGTGGGAATCACAGGGGGTGTATATTAAGACCTACACACGATGGTGTGCAAAGGAGGCTACGTACATGCATGCAAATGAGCAAATTGAAGGGTTCTAACTCAAAATTCTATTTTTCTTTGACAGTATGGTTCTTGAATGGAGAGAGAGAGAACATGAGGAGCTCAATGCTGCTATAGATTGAGATCCTGGGGCCCAAATGGCCTTAAAGAGATGTGGTTTGTATAAGTTTTGGGTGCTCAAAGGAATGAGAGCCCAGGTGATGTTGTTGGAGATGTTGGTGGGTTATTGGGACCTTGATAGTGAGAGCTTCAATCTCGATGGGAAACCATTGAGAATTGAAGTAGAGTAAATTTACTTTTTGACTGGTCTATCATGCCAGGTGGAGGTTGTGAACCTCAAATAATGGGGAGTAGGTAGCGGGATGAAGATAGAGGAATATATCAATTCCCACTGTGTAGTAGGGATCCTAAGGTAGGGATTCAAGTCCCTATCCGAGAAATAAACAACCTCAGTCTGAATATTATTGTCCTAGTCTTGACCAGGATCACAGGTTCGGCCTCATTTCACTAGGCATCGAGGCTGCTCGTTTTCTATGCAGTGTAGTGTGTGAGACCCACAGTGTATGACTGGTGTACCTCACTACTGGCGAATATGAAGAGCCAATTGATAGAGTGCAAGCAGGGTGGTAAAAGAAATTTTGGGTTTTCCTCCATCTTGTGCAGTTTCCTTTTCAAGCGGATTCCAAGTTTGGGACCTAGAGTTGAGATTCTTCCTAGGGGACCTCGCGATCCAGCCATGGCACAATGGACCGAGGTGATGAGGTGATAGGAGGGAGGTAGGGTTCCAACACCCTACAATGAGGACTTCTTCTACTGGTGGCGACGACAGGTCATTTCTCTAGATGACTATCCATACAAGGGGATCGACTTCAAAGGAGCTCTAGACATGCCACGTCCACCAGGGTCCACCTACGGTGACATAGGTATGTCAATTTGTTTTTACATATTTCATTTTATTTTTTATTTTTGTATAATTAGGAAAAAAATATGTTTGGATGGTGCTTAAGTGTTGACTATACTTTGTGTGCTGCAGATGTGGGTCCGTGATGGCCAGAGGGTTTCCCTCAACATTGACAAAGGAATTGGGGAGATGAGGCGGTGGGAGGAGAAGCCGAGAGGGTCCTACAAAACGTGTAGGGAAACTTATCGTGTTTGACTCTTAGGATACCCATGTTTCACGTAGAGGATATTCCTGAAGCCATGCAATGACANTGACCCTTATTCTTTATAACATATATACCTAATCCATTATAACCATAATCCCTCATAACCCTTAAACCTTATGAACCATTGATGGAGGAGAATCACTATCAAATCAAGAAAAACAGAAGTGGAAGCGAATCGACACCTCAACACATTGAAAGAGCCAAACCGACTCTTAACCATCTTGGTAGTGGTGTGGAGATTTTTGAATTTCTCGTTAATTAATTAGTTGTATGTAAAACCGGGCCACTGTTTGAAATGCCAGAGTATTGTTAATCCTTACACGATTGTAAAATATTACAGGTGTAGGATATTAGCCCTTATTAGTCATTAGGTTGCATTTAATTAAGTTGAGTAGGTAACCGCTAGAGCATGGTGTGGCAAAACTTAGATAGGATGGAGAAGAGCTCGAGAGCCAACTTCTTAGACGTTTTTTTTTTTTCATGGGAATATGTCTATAAGAGGTAGAAGTTGTAACCATGAGTTTTTGGAATGAATAGAACATATGATAATTTATCCAATTGTGTATTTTTGATATTGTTCTATAGTTTTACTGTTGTTATGAGTTTTTGTGAATGTATGAGGTTCATGGTGAATGGATGAATTCATGAAAAAATGAATAAGTTTCAATTGTTTCTCTTCTGTAAGTTTATGCAAGGAGTGCATACCGAACGCAAAGAGTGCGTGTGAGAGAGTATTTTCACTCGAAGCTCAGAAGAGATAGCGTGGAATTTTTGTATGCATAGCGTGCATATTGGACGAAAGGAGTGCCTATGCGAAGTCTTTGACTTGGAAAAAAATTTCGAGAAATAACTTGAGTTTTCTCATAAGAAAGTGCATAGGTCCATTGCAAGGAGTGCACAGGACCAAAAATTGACTAAGTGTGGAAGAAATTCCTTTGAGGAATTGAAAGTTCGAAGGAAGAACAAGTACAAAGAATTTAGCGGGAGAAATCCTTCAGAAGAAGAATTTTTGAAGGGTTGAGAAGTTAAAAGGTTAAGATTCGCCCAGGAGGATCCAAATCATTTTAGACCATTAGATCTTGGAGAAGTTGTGCACTAGATAGTCGCAAGGATCCTTCAAAATTCGCAAATCATAATATTTGAAGTAAAGAGGGGTGAAAATCTCTGAAGCACGAAGTCGTGAAGTTTATCTTGACCATTGGTTGTGGGAGAGATAAGGACCATTGATTATCTAGGGAGAATCCGTGGTTCGAAATTCAGATGAATTGGAAGAGTCTGTACTCAAAACGTCTGAAATCCGAAGCTCGAAGCGCTTAAGGATTTAAGCCTAGGATCACAACCCAAAATCTAAGAAAATTAGAAAGAGTTCTTAGAAGGGATCGCAGGTGTCATATGACCTGCAAATAAAGATAAAAAGGGACCCGTTTAAAGCGTTCTAGATCTATTGAAGATACGAAAGAGCTAATCCCACTCAAGAGTTTAAGATCCTAGACCGAGAGGTCGCACAACCCTTTGGAGAGAAGGGGGGTTTTCACCAAGTGGTATCAGAGCCTAAAAAATCTTGAAGTTGTACTCTATGTGTTAGAAACAATTGAAAGAATGCTGCGGAGGATACGCGTAGAATCACCTATGGAAAATCGTTCTGTAGGAAGAGAAATGAGAGAGCTTCATGCAAGATTGGAAGCGATGGAAGAAATACAAAGGAGAACACTTGGGGTTGGAGATGTCAGTGATGCAGAGAGAGAAGAAATAGAAGTTGGAGAAGATACAGGGGAAGATGTGGCAGAACGCTTATTGAAAGCTGTTGTGAAGTTGGGGGCTAGAAAAGAGATAGATATCCCAATGTATGAGGGTGACCTGGATGCTGAAGAGCTATTGGAATGGATAAGGTCCATGGATAAGTATTTTGACTATGAATATGTCGACGAAGTGAAGAAGGTGAGACATGCTGTCACCATATTAAAGGGACATGCAAGACTGTGATGGGATGAACTGCAGGCAGAGAGGAGGAGAAAAGGAAAACAAAAGATAAAGAGTTGGGATAGAGTGGTATCCAAACTGAAGGCTAAATTTGTACCCAAGGATTATTAGATAAAACTATTTAGGAAGTTGTAGAACCTAAGACAGAGTGGTATGACGGTGAAAGAGTACACAGAAGAATTCTATAGGCTGAATATGATGACTGAACAAAGGGAGAAATATGATGAAAACGTTTCCAGGTATATAAATGGATTGAGGTATGAAATCCAGGATGGGATCAACATGATGACCATAAGGACAGTGGAGGATGCTTATCAGATTGCACTGAAGGTAGAAGAAAAGTTGGCCTGGAACCAAATTCAGCGAAGCAGAGGAAGAATCTTAAATAGAGGTAAGGTAATTGTCTATGATAAGGCACCGAAACCTAAGGATGAGATTGAGAAATCATATGGTCACTTTGAAAGAGGAGGAATTTCCCAAAGAAGATAGTTTGGTGGGAGAAATTATTTTCTTTGAGGAAGAGGAAGAGGTACAGGAGGTGAAGTTAAATGTTATGCCCATGGAAAGACAAGACACATGTCTTGGGAATGCCCCAAGAGGAAGAAAGAAGGAGGAGGATAAGAACACATTTCTAAATCCTAGAAGAATGTGGAAACATAAGCAATAGAAGGAGGACAAAATCTTATGATGCAGAAAGTTCTTCTAAAACCAGATAAGGAAATGGAAGAATTAGTTCAATGAATGAGGTTGTTCATGACTACTTGTAAAACAAAGGACAAAGTTTGAAATATTATTATAGATAGTGGGAGAACTGATAATTTAGTATCCATAGAGATGGTGGAGAAGCTGGAGCTGGAGACAACTTTCCCAACTATCGATGACAAGAGATCCTGCCACTAATGACTGAAAGACTCAAGGTACTCATAAGACTCTATGCCCCGTTTCTTGAATAAATGGGCTATTCTCGATGGAAAGAGACCTGTTGAAAGGAGAGAATTAAGGCATCTCTCATCAATCAAAATGAGGTACAAAGTAGGAGCTTCATGATTTGGTGTAAATCGGACGAAGAACAAGTTCACGAACCAATGACCCTGTGCATATTTCTCATGTGCCAAGTGAAAGTGGTACACAAAAAAGACCCTCTGAATAACATCCAATGATGAAACCTGCTGAAAAATTAGAGGAAAACACCAATAAGGCTAATGGCACCCAAGAAACTGCATGAATTCCAATGTGTGAATAGATGTCTTGCCATCAAACACAAGGGAAACCACCCAGTCAATGACCAATGATGAAATGTCAATTGTTGGTTTCAAGGTTACCTACCAATGATGAAAGTAGGGCCAGGGTGCATGATAGGACTACAATATCATGTGATTCTGAAACAAACTAAGGGTATGGCCGACATGCAAATTCAAGAGTTCTGAGGAGTGGCCAACACATGTTGATAGACTTCCTTTGAACAAGAGAGTGAGACATATGGAGGACTCTGACATCATAGACCTATTGATGAAACAATGAGATGCAGGAGGCATCAATGAAATTCTTTGTAGGGATCAGAAGAGTAACCAGTCGGTAGAGAAGACTCTGTAACGAGCTCATCTTCCTAAGGCCATGCTAATCCCAAAATTATGATGAATGGACTCAAATAACTTTGTGCTTTGTTCAAAGGAGACACGACTTCTTCCGATAAAAGATAATATTCCCTTCCCACCCATCTTTTTTTGTTTTTTCATAACAAACGAATGTTATGATACAGAGGAGGAAATGAGTGTCGTAAGTAAGAAAAACTAGTTCTAACAGTGGAATGTACCTATGCTCAATGCAGGGAAGTGCATACGGGAGATGGAAACTTGGGGGAATGTTTCCTCCTAGGTATAGGGTGTCAAATTGCGAAGGATATAAACAAGGCTCTTCTTGTTTGAGGATGCAAATGACTGAGGCAAATGGTTTATAACGCAAAGCGAGAACCGGATATAGGCTCAATACTGTAAGCAAGGGCATGAGATGCAATCACATGTTATGCCAAAAAATGTCATTTTTTATGTCTTTTAGTCTACTTGGTGTGAAAAAGGGGTAAATTTGTGCCAAGTAGATGTCTTTTCAAAACCAATTTTATGAGTATGCAAGAGACAAGTTCACTCGACAATATTTTCATTTTTTGATAGCGATTTGAAAATGATCTTAACTAAGACTCATGACCTTTCAAATCCAATTTGACGATTGTGAAAGGGACAAATCACTCGACAATATTTTCCCTTTTTAGATGAGTCGGAAAAGAGATTAAATTAAACTCGTTTAGGAGTCCATGGGGTATAAAGTCACATGTTTATGAATGAGAAATGAGGTTCAGCATAAATTCAAGTATGAGTTGTGAGGGACTCCCGGTCCGGTTGAAAAAATATTTGCATGGGTACCAAATGCAGTAGGGGATATAACTAGGGCACCCATGTTTGGTAAGTCTCTACCACTTGAAAATGACACAAATTTATAGTAGATGGAGGGTTTTGTGTCACAATAAATGGGTTCGTACCTAGGGTGTAAAAAGTGATAGTTATCGGATAATGCGAAAATGCATAACGGAATGGATACCTATCATATATGATGGGTAACGAATATACCTACTTGAGGTGAAAAACAATGGACATAACACTGAAATCTACAGGAATCCCAGGTTAAAAATGAAAAAACCAACTCGATCCACTTTTGTATTAGTCCATTAGGTGCAAAAATGGCTTAAAACTATAGAAAGTGGGTTAAAATAATTTATAAATAGTAACAAAATAAAAAATTACTTTACCATTTTGATTTTTTACCCAACTAGTGAAAATTGGACCAAAATTCCTCCAAGATTGAAATGACGATTGCAGGAGCATCAGGCAACAAAATCATGAGTCGTCTGGATCAGGTAATTCTTGTTCTCTTCCTCTTCAATTTCAATGGTTTAAAATTTTGAATTAGGTCTTAAATTTTTAGTTATTCAGGGCGCAACGTATAGATTTTGGTGTACGTTGGTTGTCTTTGGTTAGGTCGCGTATACACTGAGGTATACGCTCCTGTGGGAATCACAGGGGGTGTATATTAAGACCTACACACGATGGTGTGCAAAGGAGGCTACGTACATGCATGCAAATGAGCAAATTGAAGGGTTCTAACTCAAAATTCTATTTTTCTTTGACAGTATGGTTCTTGAATGGAGAGAGAGAGAACATGAGGAGCTCAATGCTGCTATAGATTGAGATCCTGGGGCCCAAATGGCCTTAAAGAGATGTGGTTTGTATAAGTTTTGGGTGCTCAAAGGAATGAGAGCCCAGGTGATGTTGTTGGAGATGTTGGTGGGTTATTGGGACCTTGATAGTGAGAGCTTCAATCTCGATGGGAAACCATTGAGAATTGAAGTAGAGTAAATTTACTTTTTGACTGGTCTATCATGCCAGGTGGAGGTTGTGAACCTCAAATAATGGGGAGTAGGTAGCGGGATGAAGATAGAGGAATATATCAATTCCCACTGTGTAGTAGGGATCCTAAGGTAGGGATTCAAGTCCCTATCCGAGAAATAAACAACCTCAGTCTGAATATTATTGTCCTAGTCTTGACCAGGATCACAGGTTCGGCCTCATTTCACTAGGCATCGAGGCTGCTCGTTTTCTATGCAGTGTAGTGTGTGAGACCCACAGTGTATGACTGGTGTACCTCACTACTGGCGAATATGAAGAGCCAATTGATAGAGTGCAAGCAGGGTGGTAAAAGAAATTTTGGGTTTTCCTCCATCTTGTGCAGTTTCCTTTTCAAGCGGATTCCAAGTTTGGGACCTAGAGTTGAGATTCTTCCTAGGGGACCTCGCGATCCAGCCATGGCACAATGGACCGAGGTGATGAGGTGATAGGAGGGAGGTAGGGTTCCAACACCCTACAATGAGGACTTCTTCTACTGGTGGCGACGACAGGTCATTTCTCTAGATGACTATCCATACAAGGGGATCGACTTCAAAGGAGCTCTAGACATGCCACGTCCACCAGGGTCCACCTACGGTGACATAGGTATGTCAATTTGTTTTTACATATTTCATTTTATTTTTTATTTTTGTATAATTAGGAAAAAAATATGTTTGGATGGTGCTTAAGTGTTGACTATACTTTGTGTGCTGCAGATGTGGGTCCGTGATGGCCAGAGGGTTTCCCTCAACATTGACAAAGGAATTGGGGAGATGAGGCGGTGGGAGGAGAAGCCGAGAGGGTCCTACAAAACGTGTAGGGAAACTTATCGTGTTTGACTCTTAGGATACCCATGTTTCACGTAGAGGATATTCCTGAAGCCATGCAATGACARGTGGTTGGTGTACCTAGGGCATGGGTATGACTCTTTCGGCGTCTCRCAAATGCCGTGGTTTKCTATCATGACACACATCCGACACCACAGGMGTAGATGTCATGGGATATTGTAATACCGGMTATATATGTGTATTGAGGGTGTTAGCCCCATTTTGTACTATAAACACCATATWTTTTGAAATATATAAAAAAGGATCTTCAACTTTACTTATATTTTACAATGTGTACATTGATTAGATGATTTTCTTTGCTTTTAATTATCTGAAAAATGCCAATCTAAAACAAAGTTTGAATAAGCATCGGATACATGATTAGAACTCCTAGGAATAATGTAATAAAATTGAATTTTTGTTATAAAAGACGTACCCATAGGAATCGTCAGGGTAAAGTAGGATCACGCACGTGGTAATAGCCATTCAACTGATGTACTACTAACTAGGGATCTAGGTGAAATTCTAATGAACGAATGCCATGTGAGATAGCATCGCGTAAAAGTTCTATAACGACGCTATATTCAGCCACATTATTCGTGGAAGGCCCTAGGCATACGCCTCCTGAAGACACCGTTAGACCCTCGGGTGAGTAAACCACCCAAGCGACGTAAGCCAAGTTTCGTGTATGACGACTGGCCCTGTCTATGAATCCTAAATAGACTGACGACTTCATTGACATCTGTCAACCAAGTGAAAACTTGATAAGAAATCCAAAGACGAAAAAGGAAAGAGATATATACACTAAATTACATTAGTATACAAAGAGTTCTGCCCAAGCCTAGGGCTTAAGCGTAAAATATTTTCAAGTAGAGCCCATTTCTAGGCTCAGCCAACTTATTCCCTTCATAATCTTCTAACTCATAGGATCCTTTTTCTAGAACATGTCGCACGATGTAAGGACCATGCCACATGGGTTTAAACTTGCCGACCCCTAGTGGTTCTTTGGATTGATCATACAAGAGGACCAAGTCACCTTCGACGTACAATTGAGGACAAACATACTTATCGTATTGGACATTGACACATAGTTTGTTTTCCTTGATAGCCATAGAAACATCTCAACGCTACTCATTGAGGCTCCCTAGGTGTATAAGGCATTGATCGAGATCAAAAGTGTCAGGTAGGAGCGCGATTTCCAACTTAAGAGAAGGGATTTCACATTCAATAAGTAAAATTGACTCCACACCATGTACTAATTGGAAAGGGGAAAATCCCGTGGTAGTTTTGGCTGAGGTTCGGTATGCCCAGAGTGCAAGATATAACATGATGTGCCAGTCAAATTTACTCTAACTGACCATTTTTTGCAAAATGGTCTTGAGAGACTTGTTGACAACCTCTACTTTTCCATTGGCCTGGGGATAATAGGGAGAATAATGACCATGTCTAAACCCCAGCTTAGTTGCTAGTTCTTCCATCATCTCATTCTGAAAGTGACTACCATGGTTAGTGACAATCTCACTCGAGATACCGAACCGGGCGATAATCTAATTGAATAAGAAGAAGGCTGCATTCTTCCCATCAGATTTCACTATAGGCATGGCCTTGACCCACTTAGTAAAGTAGTCAATGACCACAATAATGTGTTGATGCCCCCCACCTGAAGTTTGGTTGCAATCAATGAAGTCCACCCTCCACTTGGTGAAGGGACCGACGATAATGACTTGATGAAGAGGAACTGGATGCGAGCACATTTTTCCAAGTGAACACCTAGCAAGGGTGACACTTATTAACTGTTTCAATATAATCTTTAAAGATTGTGGGACAGAAATAACCGGTTCACAATATTTTTTGGGTTGTTGCAAGCCCGGATATATGAGCACCACAAGCCCTACTGTGGAAATCGTTTAGAACAAACTTAGCTTCTCCATGATTTAAACAATGATGCAAGATATCATCTATTCCTCGGCGATAGAAAGTGTCACCGACGATAGTATATTTCTTATCTTGGTACCTTATACGCCGTCGGTCATCTCGTGAGAGATGCCAAGGGAACTTCAAGGTCTGAAGATAGAGAACAATGTCTCCATACCAGGGGTCAGATGATGAGACAAGAAAAATGTGTTCATTCACAAACAAATCAACATGGATAATGTCCTCATCTAATAGTGGAAAATCGGATATCAACTCCACAAAGACTAGGGATTTCTTGGATTTCGCGGAAGTGAAATCGAGATCAAACTCTTGTAATATGACAATCCATTTATTATATTTCCCCCCTATGATACGTCGGGTCATGACGTATTGAAATGGATTTACAATTTCAACCACTGTAGTCTTGAAAAGTAATATATAATGACACAAATGTTGGACTGCATACACTGTAGCCAAGGCTATCTTTTCAACGTGAGTGTAATTAAGTTCAAGACCGAGTAAAGTTCGACTAAGATAGTAGATGGCGTGCTCATGGCGATCATCATCTTCCTGAACCAGAACCATACCAATCATACCTTCAGACGCAGTGATATAAAACAAGTAATCTCTACTGTATTTAGGAGGCTTCAACAGAGGCACCAACACTAAATATNCTAGAACTCCTAAAGAAGAGAGTAAGGCATTCCTCTATGAAGGACACGTATGGAGTACCTCCAAAGCTGAAATCACACAAGGGGGTTGACCTACGTCCTCAATAATAGAGTAGTTTTGGGTGGATCTAGCATTTGGATTATGGTTAGAGTGCTTAAGTACTCCTTTCATAATATGAGGCAGTGGCTCCGGTTTATCAATCTGTAAAGTTGTCTCTAGAGGAGGAGGAGGAGATTCTAGACCAGGATTAGTTTTTTTAGAACTATAGGCTCGATATCGAGTGGCTACATCTATTTTCGCATTGACTATATTGATACATAAATGGTCACCATATTGTACCTGCTAGTTTTGACCTCCACCAACCGCATTTCTGGCATTTGATGGGCTCGAGGCTAAGTGTTGATTATGTGGGAATGGATTCATTAGCACGATAGGCAATTGAGATAATAACCTCATAGCTTCTGCAAGTTTGGGGCACAAATGGGTAAGGTGATCATTTGTGCAAAGATTACAGGGAAACTTCACCTTACGTCTTTCTTGTTTTCCCTCTCCAACATTACTACCCGTCTTCTCATTATTATTATTTTCCTTGGGTTTATTACCATTTTTCCCACCCTTACAGTTGTTACGTCTTGTCTTCTTATTCCCTCCTGGTTGTTGGTTACCATTCGGGTTGGTCGACGATTACATAGAGTGTACATACGCCAACTGAGTGGGGTTGGAAGACACAGACGAGCCTGGTCCTCTTGCAGACTGGCTTAAAGACAACTCTTTCAATTGGTTTGTCACTAAGTTTGTGGACTTTACATTGGTAGAACCTACAATGTCATTGGCATGAGGTCTTGGATTTTTCCTAGGGTCGTAATTAGATCACAGTGCTTCAGGAAGAAGGTGGTATAACATCCCAGACTGAGCATATATCAAATCTAACTACTGCTCCCTAAAGATCTCTTCTTCCTCAGTGGTAACCCCAGAAGTAGCAACGTCCTTCGATATAGGAGGGTGAAAATACTTAATAAACCATTCTAAAAGAAAGGTTGGGGGTATAGGGGTCTTAATCAACCTATTCCATCTACGCCACTCCTACATATGGTCTGAGATATGAGTGATGGTGTCCTGGCATAAAGTTGACAACAATTCTAAGACAACATCATAACGAATGGGAAACTGGAAGTGGTTAAGAAAGACCATCACCAACTGACCAAAAGTCCCATATGCC
>JZKD02S0481985.1:0-17150 GCA_000966675.3 Picea glauca | reverse complement strand
GGTTAGAAATCAAACATAAATCAATCAAACTATAGACAGTTCATGAATTGGGACGGGAAAAACATTCTTTTTATTACATAAAGTGAGTCAACTTACAAAAGTTGAGACCAACCACCGCTCCTTGAACCTGATCCTGGGCTCCTCTTCTTCTGTCCTTCAACTTCTTTGCGTTAAATCTCCTTTGGCATGAGGAAAGGCTAAAGGTTTGGGACAATGGAATACATAAATGGGCAGAGTTTCTTTGCTATATTTTTTCCTCCTCCAAATGGTACCCCTACCCCTTCTTTTATAGGCTAGAAGGAGCTAGGGTTTTGAACGACCCTCAGCCATGCATGGCCGGGAGTTTCAGTTAACTCACCCATAGCTTTTTGTTCTTTCGACAACTTTCCTTTTTTAGTGCTTTAGTAGGTACATGTGGGCTATTGTGAGCCATCCAGCGTGTACATGTGTTCAGTAATGGGTTAGGGTGCGTGGGACTTTACAAAAGAGGATTTTTAAAGAGTTGTTCAACAAAGTTTTGGCAAAGAAGGGAAATGAGTTGGCCTGATGCCAGGTAAGCATATGTGGTGCAATTTAGGGTTATAACAAATGCCCTCTAATGTGTGAGTTTAGAAGAGCATCTGATGGCCGAAATACATTACCAATCGTTACTGACATGCCAAACGAGTGAGCCCAAGGATCAAGAACCAGGAGGTGTCATCCGCAAAATAAAAAATGTCTCACCGAGGCGAGCATACCCATGCTCGGGATAAAATAGAACCATGTATACCAATAAAATACATTGTAGATCCATGTTAAATAACTATAAAGAGTAGTTGTGAACAATACACAACGGAGCTACATCTCAAAATCAGAAAGATATACATGTAGGGTATCCATCTTCCAGAAGCTGAGTCAGCCTGATGATTAGAGATGAGATCTTCAGAGCTTGAGCAACAATTTCAAAATCTTCAAAACTCGGGTAGGAGTGTAATATGAGTGTACGACTACACTACCCAGAGGTCTTCGATAGTTCTTCGGTCATTGACGTGATAATCTTGATGATCAGATAGAAGACTTCAATGATTTCAAACAAGGACTTGATTGGGTGTTCGGGATGGCCGGGTATGTGGACAAGAGACATTTTGCAGAGGGGTCGACTCAGGCTTAGTGACAAACTTCCCTTGGATAATAGCATGACAAGTGATCCAACTCAGGTAGCATATGTTAATTATAAGTCTACGAAAAAGGAGGCAACACAAACTCTCCATATGTTTGGAAGAATAACCAAACGATGGAGGACACAACTCCATATAGCGAGAAAAACTTCCTAAGGTCATACTACATCCCATAGTATGATGAACAAACGAATAGATGTGCTTTATCCAAGGGCGACTCATTATGTTGCCAATAAAGAAAATACTTTTCCCATCCTCTTTTTGGGGTATATTTGATTTTTTTTTTCTTTTCGATAATTTTGGAAATAGAATAAAGGAATATTACGTTACAATGGAGGAACAAGTATTGCAAACATACAAGCTCAAGACACAAGGACAAGACTGATGTTCTGGTAAAATATTACTCGGGAAAAATCCTCTGGTGGCCAAAGGTGTTAAGACGCAGAAGCAAACTATCACAAGGTTGGTGGATAAGGTATGAAAATGTGGTTGATAAAACACACAATGGTAACATCCTTCAATGTAAGTTTAACGAGCCTAGAGAAGGTAAGCTCGGTGGTTTTTCATATTTAGAGAGTTTGAAAAAACATAAAAGGAGACTCCATTGGGGTACCTTTTTTGAAAATAGTCTAATCGGTTCGAAAAAGGGATAAACCAACACCGATTAGACGTCGATTCAAAACCATTTTAACAAGTGTGACAAGGGAAAGATCACTCGGCTATTTTTTCACTTTTAAGGAATCTGAAAAAAGATTAAGTATGGACTCTGTTAGGAATATTCTTCTGGACCAATTTAATGAGTGTGAAAGAATAAGGTCACTCGAAAATATTTTCAATTTTAGGGAGTCTGAAAAGCGCTTAACTATGGACTTCGTGGGGGTTTATTTTTCGTAAGTTTAGTCCCTCAGGCCCGAAAAAGGAATAAAATTATACCTGAGAGTACTCTTCTAAAGAACGAAAATTCGATAGAGTATACCTTTGTTCGTACAGTTGACCATCTGAACCGAAAAAGGGGTAAACTACCGCCGTACAGATGTGACTTCAAATTTTAGTTTAACAAGCGTGAAAGGCCACAAGATCGCTCGACAATATTTTCATATTTAGAGGGTCTGAAAAGGGCTTAAAAGGAGACCCGTTTATTTTTTGGGAGTCATGAGGGTGAGACAAAGAGCGAGGAAGAATCATGCAAATAAGGCTCAAGATCATATTCAAGAAAGACTATAAGGACTTTCGAGCCTACAGTGTTTTAGAGACGGCATGGACACCATAATGCAACCATGACCTACCTAGGGCATCCATGTTCTAGTAAGCTCAAAATGGTTTTTGGTATAAAGAAACTAATAAGGGAGGCCAAAAAAGTAACAAAAAGAGGACAAAAAGTCTATAAATAGAAGCGGGAATCTCATTATCACCATTGCTGATTTGGAAATTGAATCTGGAGCCAAAATACCCCCTTTGCTAAAAATGGTGATTCTGGGAGCTACAGTGGACGAAATGAACTTCCTCTTGGACCAAGTAAGTAAAAAATCCCTTATCTAGCTATTCAATTCTTCATTTTTTCTTTTAAGTTCATATTTTGGGTGGGCGTCGACCTTATAAAGTTCGTCCCTAGGTACACACGGGTTGTCTCTGGACAGGCCGCGTGTACGCACAGGCAGAGTAAAGGTTGCCTGTGTGGACCGCCCTTTTGTAAAAAAAAGAATTAAAAGAAAGTGTTGACCCTCCTGAACCTTGTTGTGTTGGTAGGATGTATGTCCAGTGGAGCGAAAGAGAGCATGAAGCAGTCAATGAGTTGGTTGCAGCAGATCTGAATGTCATGGCCGTGTTGATGCAATACGATTTACTAAAGTTCTTTTTGTGTTCATTTATGTGTGCACAACCAAGGCTACTGAATGCCTTGATCGACTACTGGCACCCTGATGTAGAGGATTTTATGCTAGAGGGGCAATCATTGGTGCCCACCACCGAGGATATTTATTTTTTGACTGGCCTCTCAAGGAGAGGGGAACCAGTCAACCTTAGGACGTTTCTTGCGGGATTGAGTAAGATCTCGGAACTAATAGTCGAGCACTGTGAGGCTGGGACTGATCGTGCGGGCTCCCAGGTACCTATCAGTAAGATCACTAACCCATCGCTGCAGGTGATATTATTACTGATTGGGCGGATTACCAGCTCTGCAACCTTGCATCAGGCTTCTCGCGCACAGATGAACTGTGCGATCTAGTGCTTGAATGCACAGATTTTTGACTGGGGTACTACATTATTGGAGTGCATGAAAAGGCAATTGACATATTGTCGACAGTGGACACAAAGGCATTTTGGGTTCGGGACGATCTTGTGTTCATTTTTCTTTGAGAGAGTTCCAAGCTTTAGCCCTCGAGAAGTAGTACGAGAACATCAGGGCTCATTTCCTATAGTGTGTAGATGGGTAGTATTACTTCCGCGACAGGGTGGTGGAAGGACCAATGAGTCCTTCAATGATGCATTCTTTGCATGGCTGTCACGACAGATCCCTGTGATTGAGGACTACCCATATGCAGGGATAGATTTTTCTAGAGATCCTGAGATACCCATGCCTCATGGTGAGGAGCGAGGGGAGATGGGTAAGTCTCCACCTTTGTAGTTTTTTTGTTTGCATATGTAATTTTTATGTCACTTTTTGTGATATATATCATTTTTTGTATGCTAGTGTATTTGACAGGTAAATGTTTGTTGCATGAAGATGTGGGACCCATGGGACCTGTCGATTATGCATGGAACATGCGTCGTCCTCGGCTAGAATCCATAGTTGCCGCCACCGGAGGAGCAACAGTAGCAGGGAACCTCCTAGCTGGGGAGGCTGAGAGAATCCTTAGATGATTTGAGGGGAACTTTATTGCACTCACTCGCATAGTCTTGATGGTAGAGATAGAGGACCTGTCGCCATCTATGCAGCCTCATGTTGTGGGGGCACCTCGGACGTGGGTCTGATTATTTAGGCGTTTATCCCATGCTGTGGACTATTATAACAGGGTGCATAGGCCCTGAACCTATTTAGACTTTTTACGTGCCATGAGCAGTTACTTGTATATATTTTTTGAGGGCATAAGCCTTCTGACTCGTTTATTAGTCTCATTTTTTAGGCGCTTGCATCCATCTATGTACTCTAGTTTTTTTATGATGTTATATATAGTTATTTTTTTTATCTTTTGTGTCTTAAGGATCGCGTGTGAAAAAATGTATTTACATGCTTATGTCAATGTTCTTTCATATGTGTACAATATGCCAATCTAAAATTTGATTAGCTAGAGAATCTGTAATTTGGTTTAACCTCCTAGGAACATGAAAATATGTAATATAATCAAAGTTTCGTTCTAAGAGACGTACCCTAAGGAATCGTCGGTGTAAAGTTGGATCATGAACCCGGTATACTCTGTTTAGCTGCAACACAACCAGTTGAGTGTCGAGATAGACTCAGAGATGAGAGATACCCAATGACAAGGCGTCATGAAGCAACTCAATAACTGCACTATACTCGACGACATTATTTGTGGTGTCACCTAAGCATATACCTCTGAAAGATAACAACTGGCCCTGAGGTGTAAAGATTACTCAAGATGTGGAGGCAAGCCTCCGCGTGTGCTGAATAGCATCGTTTTCATACCCAACGAACACCTCGAAATCACTTGACATCTTCCATATTGACGAAATATAACATCAATGACACGTTCATAACACTTAAAAGAAACTTAAAAAGTAATAGTACAAAGACCATACATATGTTACAGAAAGTTACCCACAGTGACCTATCTATGAGTAATACTTCTTGAGGTAGAGCCCATTTCTAGGCTCCGTTAAATCATTCCCTTCAAAATAAACCAAACGATAAGCGCCCTTTTTTAATACCTATTCTATGATTGAGGGTCTGAACCACATGGGTTTAAACTTTCCTGCCCCCAGGGGGTCCTTATCTTGGTCATAGACCAGGACAAGGTCGCCCTCAAAGAAAATCCAAGGATGAACGGACCTATCATACTGACACTTGACCTTATGTTTATGAGCCTCGTTGGCTAGGGCCACATCATGACGCTTCTCATTGAGATACTCAAGGTGTACTAATCGTTCTTCTAGCAGAGAAGTGTCTAGCAATAATTGTACTGCCAATTTTAGATATGGTATCTAACATTCGATGGGCAAGACTGCCTCTAGCCCGTAAATAAGTTGAAAAGGTGAGAAACTAGTTGTAGTCTTAACATATGTTCAGTAATCCCATAATGTCGATTATAACATCAAATGCCAATTTGACTTGGCTGAGTTGATAGTTCGTTGTAGAATAGTCTTAAGAGTTTTGTTTACGGCTTCCACCTGCCCATTGGCTTGGGGGTAGTAAGGTGATGAATACTCCTACCATAACCCAAGCTTTGATGTTAATTCAGTCATCATTTGGTTCTGAAAGTGACTTCCATGGTCAGTGACAATCTCTCTCGGGACGCTGAACCTTGCTATGATATGGTTGAATAAGAAGAGAGTTGCAGTCTCTCCATCATCTTTAAATGTTGGCATAGCTTCGACCCACTTAGTGAAGTAGTCGACAAATACGATGATATAGAGGTGCCCCCTTTCTGATGGGGGATTTCATGTAGTGTAATCAATCCCCCACTTAGTGAAGGGACCAACTGTGATGACAGGAAATATAAGAGAGGGATGTGCCCTCATCTTTCGAGAGAAGATTTGGCACGGATGGCACTTCTTGACCGATTCGATACAATCTTTGATAAGTGTTGGCCAGAAGTAAACTGCTCGTAAAATATTTTGGGTTGTTGCCAACCTAGATAAATGATCGCCACAAGCTCTAGTATGGAAATCATTGAGCATGATGATGGCCTCCTCATGATTTAGACATCGACGTAAGATGCAGTCTACACCTCTCTGATACAACGTGTCATCGAGTATGAGATAATTTTTAGCCTGATGGCGTATTCATCGATGCTCATCATGAGAAGCATAGGTGGGTCATTTCAAAGTATGGAGATAGATAAGTATATCTCTGTACCAGGGATCTGAAGATGCAATAAAAAACATATCTCCCTAGATAGGCGATTCCTCAGGCACAACGTCACCTGACTCAACCGGATGTTCTGAAATAAGCTCTATGAAGACTAATGACTTCTTGGACTTTGCTGAAACAAAGTCTAAGTCAAATTCTTGGAGGATGACTATCCATCTACTGATTTTTCCACCTATAAATCGTCGTGTCAACATGTACTGAAATGGATTCACGACATAAATGACGGTGGTCTTGCGAAACAGAACATAGTGACGGAATCGTTGAACAACATGAACTGTTGCCAATGAAAGTTTTTCGATATGAGAATAATTGAGTTCCGGTCCTACGAGGCCTCAACTCAGGTAATAGATCACGTATTCTGATAACGAATCGTCTTCCTGAACTAAAACCATGCCAATGGTTGACTCTACGACATCGAGATATAATAAGAAATCTTTGTTATAGTTAGGTGGTCGTAGTAGAGGTGCAGTTGTGAGGGCATGATTTAATGCGTCAAAAGAGCATTGAGAAGCTTTGTCCTAGAAAAAAGGAACGTCTTTCTTTAGTAAACACATAAAGCCCCTGGTGATTTCAGCATAGTTGGCGATGAAGCATCGTAAGAAGTTTTCCTTGCCTTGTAGACTTTGAATTTGTAGGATTGTGTGTGTGTGGGGGGGGAAACTAGATTATTGCCTCCACCTTAAGAGGATCGACCATGATCCCTGTTGTTGATATGATGAAACCTAACAAACGTCCTGGCGTTACATAGAAGTTGCACTTGTTTGGATTCAAGCGAATCCTAAAGTAGCGACAACATTTGAAGATTAGTCTAAGGTGTGTGGGATGATCCGTTCGCTTGCGAGAGCATGATGCTAAATCATCTAGATAGGCCTCGACTATATGCTCGAGGTCATGAAAATAAAAAGACATGGCCCGCTAGAATGTGGCTCCAGCATTTTTAAGGCCAAAAGGCATCTTACGATATGCGAATGTACCCCACGGACAAATGAAAGTCATCTTGTGTTGGTCTTCAGGTTTGATTTGGATATGATTATATCCTGAAAAACCATCCATGAAAGAAAAGGCTTCACAACCGACACATTCATCAATGATCTAGTCAATGAATGGTGTTGGAAAATTGTCTTTGGGACATGCCTTGTTTAAATCACAGAAATCGGTACATACACGAATCGTGCCTTGTTTTTTATTGACTAGCATAGGATTTGACACCCATTGATTCAAATGGATAGGATAAATAAAACCTGCCTTTAGCAATTTCTCAACCTCAACCTTGATGGTTGCTGCTTTCTTGGGATTGACTGGATGAATTTTTTGTCGAACAGGCTTGGCATCAGGATACGTTGTGATTTCATGTTCAACTATTTTCGGATCGATACCTGGCATTTCCTCAATAGACCAGGAAAAAACGTCGAGGAATTCTTTGAAAAGATCCATGTAAATTTGAATCTCTTCGGGGGAGCAATCCGCTTCGACGAAGAAATTCTCCACGACGTCATGGTTTCAGGAGATGTTGATGGGTATAGCTTCAACGATAGTCTCCATATTTCCCTCAGCATAAATTTCTTGCGTAGCTAAGAAATTAATAGGACATGGCTGACCTCCCGTTATGGTAACGGTGAATTCTCCTGCTTCGATTCATCTTAACTCTGGGAGAAAATATGATCTGTGATGAAGATATTCCCAAGGTTTGTTTGGACTAGTCATTTCTTTGATTACTGCTTCATTAGAAGGCAAGACTAAGTCTAACAAATCAACGTTAGCGAGAGAACCCTTAGCCCAAATAGGCTCTAGAAATGGATCTAACTCTTATGAAGGAGTCAGATCAGGGTTAGCTGAAGATTGCTGGACTAGAGAGTACGCTACCTTAGTGGAAGACAAGGGCATGGACATGCTTGAGTTCCCTATCCCATCCATCATGGCTGACGGGGAAGGAAGAATCTAAGGATCCTCAAAGTAAGTCGTGCGGAACGACGAAACTTGAAAAATCTCAACCTTATGGTGATTAGATATAAATTTGATATCATCGTGAGGAGGTGGGAAATCGAAGGTACCCTTCAAGGATGGGCACAAACCAACTCCTACATTAACGACACCTAGTTGAGGATTATCAATCATCGGGACTGTAGATGCCCCCAAAGCTGGGTCAAGTCTGGAGAAAGATAATTGATTGATGGTCACTATCCAACCCTCGTGTGGAAACAACAAGACTCGAAAAACTGTAGCAACCACAACTTGCATAGAATAAGTCCAACTCCGTCCTAACAAGAGTTTATATTCGAGGGGAGCATCGACTACCTCTACTAAGACACACACAGTTTTCCCTCCTAGCCGTATGGGGAAAGAAGGAACGATGCCATGTGGTCGGAATGAAGGACCGTCAAAAGAAGTGAGGAGAGTAGGTGATGGAGACAAAATGGGCTGGCCAATGGCCTTCCAGCATGCTAACGACATAACGCATGTCAAGGCGCCCTTGTCGACCACCGTATGAAAGATATTCCGAGTAAAAGTATTCATGGGATAAGCCACTACTATCTAAAATGCTACGTGGTAAGGTAGGCAAGGTTTTAAGTCGGTTGTATCTAACATGATGGTTCTTGGATTACAAGTCTTA
The DNA here is from genome assembly GCA_000966675.3 of Picea glauca. NCBI lineage: Eukaryota > Viridiplantae > Streptophyta > Pinopsida > Pinales > Pinaceae > Picea > Picea glauca. Next base: position 8,335 of record JZKD02S0481985.1, on the reverse strand, counting down.
GTAGAGCCCAAAGCGGTTAACAAGGCTTTCCTCTTAGCAGGGAAGCTTTGGAGGACCTCCAAAGCAGACATCGCACAAGGGGTTTGTGATAAATCCTCCACCACAGAGTAATTTTGGGAATCCCTTACATTTGGGTTGTGAGAATCTTTTTTAAATGCACCCTTTGGAATGTGTTTCATTATTTCTCCTAACATCTTCTCAATCTATAGAGGAAGAGATGGGAGATCAACTTCTTTACCCTTCTTAGAAGTGCTTGGTTTACTATAGTTGTGTTCTCTAGTTGATATGAAAGCATCACCCCTAACCATATATACATTCGCAGATGAGGGATTGTTTGGAGGCGGGAAGGTCTCTTGGCTGCCCCCTTCTGTGCTCGTAGAGGCTTGAGTTAGATTTTACCCATGTTGGAAGGGATTAGTCAACACTACTTGTTGTTGTTGTGTGACAAACTTTTGAGCCTCTGCAAGTCGAGGAAAAAGATGGGTCGAGTGGTCCTCCGCACACAAGTTGCATGGATACCTCACCTTTCGTTTTTATGTGTTATTCTCGCCAACATTATCAGTGGGTTTTTTATCCCCCTTACCCTTCTTTTGTTGTTTTTTCTTCCCTTCAGGCTGCTAGGTGGCCTTTGGGTTAGTCGACTGCACAGTGTGTACTTTCAATGTTTGGGTAGGAGGAGCAGCCAAAGTAGTAGTTTGGTTGGCTGTTGTGTGTTGTATGAATAAATTTTGCAACTATGTTGTCAATTTATCAGCGATCTTAGTTTGTGCTGAATCAACAATACCATCAGCATGTGGTCGAGCTATCTGTCTAGTATTATCCAGTATCGAACGTGGCGCATCTAGCAAGATGTTGTATAATAAACCAGACTGAGAATAGATGAGCTCAAACTGTTGAGCCCTCATGATGGAATCTTCTTCGGAGAAAACTCCAAATGTCACAACGTCTTTGGATAACTGTGGGACCAAAGACTTAAAAAACCACTCAAGTAGGAATGCTAGTGGGACTGGTACCTTAATTAAACTCTTCCAACATCTCCACTCTCGGATATGATCAGAGATATGGTCCGTTGTTGTCTGTTCGAAATTGGCGAGTAGCTCTATGCCAGTGTCGTATCTCACAGGTAACTGAAAATGGTTAAGGAAGGCCATCGCCAGTTCACCAAAAGAAGAGTATCTTGAGCGATCGAGCTCGATGTACCATTTTGCAGCACTCCCAATAAGAGTACGTTGAAACAACCCAACTGTACGGAGTCATCTTTCAATGAGTTAGATGAGCACCAAAGATGAAAGGTAGTCACATGATCACCTGGATATTCATTAGGCTTGGCCTCAAACTTTGGAACGTCCGAAGGCAAATTCGTCAGCATAGGAGGTCAACATGGATCATGACAAATAGGGTCATTCAACAACTTTGTCAAATATGGAAAGTGTAAAGTTTCCAGGAAAGGTAGTTTGGGTTGCTGTTGATAACCAGAGAAAAAGGGTCCTCGAGTTTGAATGGCACCAGGTTGCCAGGAAAAGTTTGGCTGCTGGCTTGAATTCTGGTAGAAACCATGGCCCTGACCAGCGTAAGGATTTTTCATCTGTGGAGACATCATCGACTGATTTCCCAAAAAGGACATAGAGTGTTGGGCATGCATTGTATTCGAAGGACTTTGGGAAGGATTACCCCATGTCAGTCCTACGAGGAGACGCATAGTAGTCTGTCTGGGGTTCCATTGACTGTTGAAAGAATTAGCCCAAAATGACAATCTGGAGGAGGGAATAGATCCTTGTCCTGAATTCCAAGGTCCTGCTATATGTGCCCCCTGCATAGGAATAATACCCTGTGCAGGAGTAGACTGTCCAAAAATGGGGTTGCCCCCAGTCGGGAAAGCAGATGATGAGAAAGTGTTGTTACCAAATGTTATGTTCCAAGAAAACGGTGTTGAACCTACCGGCATACTGTGTAAAGGGGGTACTTGACTCCCTGCTCCAAATAAACTTGTGTGTGTAGACTTCCCGATGGACTGCTGATGTGGACCACCAAGTGAAGGGGACGAAGGAGGGATATGACCTCCTATGTAAGGAAAAGCGTTAAAAGGGACGGGAGTTCCCACAAGGTGACCTTGCAGAGGAGCGCTAGAGCTCCCTGCCCCCAGACCCAAAGTCTATAAATTGGAGTAGGTTAGTACAAGACTTGTACCCAAACTAGGCATACCGTATGAGAACGGAGGGCCTGTCGCACTAGGTGTGAAGGGGGTTGTGGCTTCTTCCATAGACGGGTTCATTCCACTATGCGACGTAGTTGTGACCGAGACCATGGTGACTCGGACCAATGATGGTAGGTTAGGAGATGACTCTCCTGTGGTGGAAACTGTGGTGGGAATTGACGAATTCCCAGAAGGAGTAACAACATTTGTTTCCATTGTTGTGTGAGGCACTGTCTGGCATTCATGAAATTGGATTGGTACAATAAACGGTGCCAAGATATTAGTGGTCGGGGTTTCAACTGAGCTAAGAGTGGTTACTTCAAGGTCCAAAATGGTTGATTCCTCTGGGAGTTGTTCGGGCATAAAGGTTTGTAACCTGGTCGCTTCAAAAGAACCTTGTTGGTCTAGCTTCCACCTTAATGGTGGTGGGGGTGGCTCCAGTGTAATCGGCGATAAGCCAAGAAGCCTTTGTGACTGGTGGAGCTCGGGATTCTCCACTGTTTAAGAAGATCTAAGACATGCTAAGGTATTATAAATTTTCAAAAGTAACACACACTAAAAAGAATCCCCTAAGAGATTCGACAAGCAATCACTAAACTATTTGGAAGAACAGTTACAACAACCAACACTAGAGCAACTTACCGGTGCAAGTGAAACTCGAACACGGAAGCACCCTCCAAGTATACTTTGCAAAGCGTGGCCTGATGTCTGTCTTAGGTACCACGGTATACCCCCGCAGTCACCTGTGTATGTCCCTAAAAATATGGGCAACTAGGTTGCCAACACGCGAACAGTTACTAGGCGGGTACAGTCGAAAGTCGGGTAGACCACAATGAGTAGGGTATCGAGCCTGAAACCTGTCAAGGGTATCGAGAGAAAATGGTATGAAATACAACTGAGGACCTCGAATGGATTCAAGACCCATGAATCCTTGTGGAAAATGCAAACGATGGAATCCCAAAACCAACCCTCTATATGTGTTCTCCACTATGATTGGTCCCGCTTTGGAGGGGTTATCTCCACTACCTTTCTGCACGCGACCTCGTTTTTATCCCCTGTGTTAGAGGGGGGTCCCGGATAAATTCCATGAAACTGGACTTAGACACTCCCTATCTCAGACTCCAATGTTTGGTTTTGAATGGCCTTGAAGAGTTTCCTCTCCAACCTCATCCAAGGCCCTAATCCTGAACTAGTTTGTGAACCCTACAAACATAAAAGTCTAGTAGATTTTAAAATTAGCGTTGCTTTTATGGATTTGTCTTATGTCAAGGGGTATGAGGGTGAAACTGATGATGTGTAAAATACAAAATAAAAAAATAAATGAAAAAGATAGAAACAAAAAAACTTTTACTAAATGCAAAGTTTCAACAACTTTTCACAAAGAAAGATTTTTAATTTTTCTAAGATTTTGGACAACAAACTCAAAGGAATTTCACTCGACTACAAGCTACTTATGATCTAAGTAAACTGAAAAAACTTACGAAATAAAATACTTTTTCCTAGATAATGATGCAGAAGCACACTCTTCAACCAAAGAAGAAAATGAAAAAAGTTTTTTTATTTTATTTAAGTGCTAGTAAAGCAAGAAAGGAAAAATACTGACAAGCAAAAAACCAAGAAAAACAATTCTAGCTTAAAGCGTAGATCGCAAAGAATCAGATTAAAGAATTACTCAATGGAAATTGTAAAAATAATGACTCACGCTTGTCTAAAAACCATAAAAAAAAATTATATTTTTCTGTCAATTATTAACTAAGACAAAGTAGGCTAAGGGTAATATGAATCCTAAGCTACTGATTGTTCAAACATAGATTCAAACACTTGAGAGGAATACTTCTTATCAAAGGAGGGGATGACTGCCCCACCTTGAACAAAAAGTAGCATGTACAAGCATGCGACTGTCACTTAAACAGCATGCGTGCAAATGCATGCTGAACAGAGACAGAGGGCATGTACATGTGGGTTGACTTTGTACAGGCCGCATGTATATCTAAACTCTAAGGAAAAATATGAAAACAGATAGACCAGAATAGGAAGAGGCATATGGTATTGATAACCAGGATCCCTTGAAGGCTTGGATACTCTTTCTAACAGAAAAACAAACAACGCAAGGAAAAACAATAAGGCAAAAAAAAATCTGAGATTGGATCATTAGCCAACAAGACTTAGACAAAATCCCAGAAAACCCCCTGAGAATGTGTGATTTTGACAGGGAAGAGGAGGACTACCTCTAAGGTTCTCTGAACGCCTACACGCTACTATTATCTCTACCGCTAGCGTTCACACGCGGGCTGTAAGAGAATAGGGCACGGGTACACACGTTCAGGCCTTATGCAGGTCGTGTGTACCTTTGTGTGTCCCAAAAACACAGTCAAGCAGAAGTCAGGGAAAGATGGTATGGAAAACCAGAATCCCAGCTAGCTCAGACCTTAAAGAAATGAACAAAAAAGACAGGCAAAGAAAAACAGAAAACCTAGTCTTTAAACTACCCAAAAACTTAAACAAAATTTCTAGGAACCCTAAAGAGTATTATCCCCAGTATGGTCGCCAATTCTGTTGTTGGGAAAAACACCCTACGGACTAGCAAATTAGGGTCGGACTTTGCATGCAAATTTGACTGAATAGAAACTACTTTTTTACCTACATCCCAAGATTTAAATCCCTTTTTCTTAGTAAATGCATGGAAAAGGATCACCTACCTTATTACCGGTGTTCGATGTCGATCCTACGTTGTGCTTGATTACTTGTTTGCGTTGCTCCTTCCAAAGATGACCTACACTTAATACAAACAACAACTATGCATGCATGCTACTTCTATACTCAAGGGTTAGAAATCAAACATAAATCAATCAAACTATAGACAGTTCATGAATTGGGACGGAAAAATAATTCTTTTTATTACATAAAGTGAGTCAACTTACAAAAGCTGAGATCAACCACCTCTCCTTGAACTTGATCCTGGGCTCCTCTTCTTTTGTCCTTCAAATTCTTTGCGTTAAATCTCCTTTGGCACGAGGAAAGGCTAAAGGGTTGGGACAATGGAATACGTAAATGGGCAGAGTTTCTTCACTATATTTTTTCCTCCTCCAAATGGTACCCCTACCCCTTCTTTTATAGGCTAGAAGGAGCTAGGGTTTTGGACGAACCCTCGGCCATGCATGGCCGGGAGTTTCAGTTAACTCACCCATAGCTTTTTGTTCCATCGGCAACTTTCCTTTTTTTGTTCTTTAGTGGGTACACATAGGATGTTGTGAGCCAGCCAGCATGCACACACATTCAGTAATGGGTTAGGGCACGTGAGCCTTTACACGAGGATTTTCAAAGAGTTTTTCAGCAGAGTTTTGGTAAAGAAGGGAAATGAGTTGGCCTGATGCCAGGTAAGCATATGTGGTGCAATTTAGGGTTATAAAACTACATACTAGAAAATATTACAGCATAATTTTACAGTCACTTTCTCATTTGAATATGAGAACCCCAATATAGACTCATAACTTAAACAAATCATAGGGGTGATATTCATTAAAGAACTAGAAATTGAAATTATGACAGAAGAGCAACAGTAGAACAGACAGATAGTAAAAGAACTACGGTCATGCTACCATGTGCAGGAAGAAGCACCAGATGAATATGACCCGCGCAACATTCATATAATAGAAGTAGAAGGTGAAAGAGAGGTGGAAGGTCCACCTCTGGAATCATAAGTATTTGTTGTGCCGATAAAGGTGAAGAAAGTCAACATTGGTACAACTAACAATCCCAAAATGGCCATCATTGGAGACTACTGGGATGAGAAGATAGTAGAAAGCATAATAGATTTACTGCACAAGTACAACGACCTGTTCCCAACAACGTTCATGGAAATTAAAGGCATATCAGGAGATCTAGGTGAAATGAAGATACCTCTTAGACTAGAGGAAATACCAGTCAGATAGAGACTTTATAGACTAAACCCAATATATAAGAAAAATGTGAAAGACAAAATTGAGAGGATGTTGGATACTGGAATCATAGAACCAGTAAAGGAATAAGAATGGGTAAGCCCTATGGTATTTTAGGAGAAGAAGAAGGGATGGATAAGGATCTGTTTCGACTTGAGTAATTTTAAGGATGATTTCCTACATGACCCTTTCACTACCCCTTTCACAGACGAGGTGTTGAAGAATGTATGAGGCCAGGAAGCCTACTCATTCACTCACGAATTCTAAGGATACCATTAGATCAAGATAGCCCCAGCAGACAGGTAAAAGACCACTTTTTCCATAGAATGGGGATCCTATCAGTACACAGTCATGCCTTTTGGACTGAAGAATGCACCAACCATATTTTCCAGAGTAGTCATCGTTGCATTCAAAGAATTCATCCACCAATTTCTAGAGGTATATATGGATGATTGAACAATCTACAGATTGTTGAAATACCACGTAGATGTGTTGAGTCTGATGTTAGAAAGATGCATTCAGTGTCATATATCGTTAAACATCAAAAAGTGCATCTTTGGAACACCCTTTGGGATATTATTGGACCATATAGTGTGCAAACAAGGCTTGCTAGTAGATCCTGCCAAGATTGTAGTAATTGTTAATCTACTACCACCAAAATCAGTACGTCAATTAAGAGAAACATTGGGACACACAGGATACTACAGGAAATTCATAAAAGTGTATACGTATATCACTGCTCCAATGGAGAAAGTGTTTAGAGAAGATAGCAAGTTTCAGTGGAATCAAGACTGTTAGCGAGGATTGGACACTCTAAAAGAGAATATGGTAATCGTGCCAATACTAGTATTCCAATATTGGGAAAATAAATTCCATGTGCAAGTAGATGCATTAGTCATAACACTTAGAGATATTCTGGCGCATCCAGGAACAAGGGAATTGGACCATCGTAGATAATTTGCTAGCATAAAATTGTCAGAGTTAGAGTAGAATTAAAATACCACGGAAAGAGAAGGCTTAGATATGGTCTATGCACTTCATAAGTTTAGAAATTACTTAATGGGAAAACATTTCAAGATGTTTACAGATCATTCAACTCTCAAAGACCTAGTCAACAATCCAATTTTTGGGGGAGAATTTGTAGATGGTTATTCATGTTCCAAGAATTTGACTTTGAAGTGATAGTCAAACCAAGGAAGTTGAATGCAGGACATGATCACCTATCAAGGATCACCAATGGAGAGGAACCTACGAATCTAGGGGACAAATATCCTTATGCACAATTATTTTCAATCCAAGTAGCTAATGAATATTTTGTTGACATCATTCAATACTTAAGTATAGGGACTATGCCAGAAGAATTCAGCATTGCGTAGAAGAAAAATTTGGTGGTCAAGGATGCAGACTATCAATTGATTACAGGACACTTATACAAGATGGTTGTAGACAAAATATTTAGAATATGTGTGCTAGAACATGAAAGACCAAGGATTTTAGCAGAGACACATGAGGGAATAGAAGGAAAACATTATGCAGGAAAATATACCACGCAGAAGGTATTGCATGCATGACTATGGTGGTTGACTGTTTAGAGAAATTCAAAGGACTACTTGCAGAGATGTGATGTATGTCAGAGGTTTGGTAAACAAAATAGATGGGATGAGATGCCCCTAAGGCCAGAAGTAACCTTGAAGGTATTCGAAAAATGGGAAATAGAAATTGTGGGACCAATTAAACCACCAACAAAAAAGTCAGGAGCAAGGTATATTATTACTGCGATAGAGTACTTAACAAGATGGGAAGAAGAAACACTAGTAAAAGATTGCAGTGCAGAGACAACAACACACTTCTTGTTTGAGAAAGTGATCAATAAATTTGGATGCCCAAGGATATTGATGAGTGACCAAGGAACTTATTTCATTAACAACACTATTAAGGCTATGACTAAGGAATTTGAAGTTTATCATCAAAAGAGTACACCATATCATCCTCAAGCAAATCGATCCAGATTATTTTCGGCACGAAATGAGAGCAGAGATGTAATAAAGAAATGCACAGAGATATTGTAGATATTCAATAATATAACAGAAATGTATCAGAGATGAAACCATAAACACAGATATATAGTAATACACGATTTCTATTAATCAAAGAAATGTATAGAGACTGTAAAAATACAGAGTGAAAGACTCGCTAGAATGGT
>JZKD02S0481963.1:2354-17151 GCA_000966675.3 Picea glauca | reverse complement strand
ACACCAAACTTATGATCTCATAAGTGGTGGGGGAAGAATTGAGCATATGAAACTTATGATCTTGGAGGAAACTTGCAGTCAGCCAAAGGAGAGCAATCATCGAAGCTGTTGTCATCCAGGTTGTGGATATTTCATGCAAGGGTTAGACGAAGAGGACTTGACGAAGCTGTCGCATTCGCATCTACGATTGTAAGCGCTGCTTTCGTTATTCTCATTAATATGACACGCTTGGCCTATTTCTTTCTAGTTTGTGTCTAATGTTACATGAACTTATCATTTAGTGATAGATCTGTTTTCAAGCTAATGTCAATGGAGTAGGAAGTGGTCGTATCTTGTTTTGTCCACAACTCTCAGCGAGAAGCAAAGGTTCGAAGCGCAACTCGGAGCGTGCAGGGACAAACGTCGATTAAAAGGTACCTCTGTCATCCTCCCTTCTCATGCATTAGTTTAGATAGATTTGAAAGGAAGTCAATGTCCATGATAAGCATTTTTCTGTCTAGGGTTAAGGTCAAGCTCTAGAGCTCGATCTACTTGTCCGCAGGAAGATTTTCCTACAACAAGGATGAAAACAGATCGACCACTTTGGTGTCACTCTTTTGATGAAGAGCGGGGCTGATTGATGACGAAACTGATCAGTTACTTGGGTTTGTGGTTCAATCGAGGAGGAAACTAGATTGACCACCTGATCTACCAGACTGACTAGAGATGGAACTGGATTGACCAGTCCATCAACCAATGATGGGTCTGAGGAAAGCTTACGATAACCTTTTGGAAGTTGAAGTTTTTCCAAAAGAGAAGAAGCCTCATCCATGCGAGGACAAAGGTGATAGTAATGATTACCTTTACATAACATGCAAGGGAACTTGATAGTTTTCTTCTTCTTACCAACCTTAACATCACTAGTTGACGGGGTATCATTGACATGACCAACAGAGGCCGATGACGTGGAGGACCACATTTCTAAGACCTGAGTAAGACCGGGGAAATCCATCAGAAAGTGGTCACCCTTACAAAGGCTGCAAGGGAATTTGGGTTTTGGATTCTTCATTTTAATCTTGTTGGCCTCATCAACACTCCCAGTACTATTAACAACAACTGGTTTCTTAGAGCCAACATCTGATGTTGTTGGGGCCTTTGTCCTTTTCAGGTTCTTCTTCTTCTTCTCTTTCCATTTCTTCTTCTTCTGATCGACCTGGCTATTTGCTTTAGAGCTTTCACTAGGCAAAGAAGGAGAAATGGAAGGAGACTTAATGGGCGAAGAAGGAGAAAAGTTGACATGAGTTTGATGTGTGGGTGGTGTATTGACATCCAAAGTATTAGGTGCAACTGAAACATTGGGAGGATTCGGGATCACCGGAGTGGGGAACAACCAAACTAGTAATCCAATAGTGAGTCCTGGAAGACTCAGTGTGGCAACATATGGAGGACCAAAGATTCCAAACGAAGGAAAGGTATAAGGTTCCCCAGGAGAAGGGGTTCCTCCATTAGTACTCCCAGGATTCGATGCCATTAACAGTGACTCGACCTAAGTTCCACTAAGCAAAACAAACAACACACGTTATGAATCTGAGAAGCAATCAATCAAACAGACCTTCCCACGATGAAACCACTAGTTGGTGATGAAATCCAACATCGTGAGATCAAAATAGGAAGGGGCAAGGATAGAGCGGGTGGATCAGTTACGTTGGCGACCTGCTTAATGGACTTATGCCTTGGTGCAAGCTTCCATCCAGTAATTGTGGATTTACCCTCCAAGGAGCCCGAGTGAGTTTGACCAACGTTTGTTCTAGGTACAGTGAGACTTCCCTTCACCGTCACCTTGTGTGAGACCCTAAAGATTGTGGCTACTAATGCACCAACTCGTAGTCAGCCCCTGGGAGGGTACAGTCGACAGTCTAGTCAGAACGTATGGGCAGGATAACAAGTCCGAAATCAACTTGAAAGGCTCCCACACATAATCATGGGTATACCTTCTAGTGACCCCTAGTATATGATCCTACCACTACAAACAGTTGAACCACGGAGGGATAATCTTCATAACTCACCCAAATGTGATCTCGTGCGTATCCCCTGTGTGAGAGGGGGATCCTAGCAAGCCAATACGACAATTGGATTTGACTCTCCCTACCAAAAGATACTAATTTTGTTCGATAGCTTTGGAAAATTATCCTTTCAACCTATTCCAAAGCCCTACACCTTAAACTAATGTAGGTTTGCTAACAAAGATGTAAAAAGTCTGATAAATTTTAGTTAAGCGTTGATTTTAATGGCTATTGTTTAATCAGAGGGTGTACGAAAGTGAAACTGATGGAATGATGACTCAATTCCCAAAAATATGCATGAAAGATGATAAGCAATTGTTTCTTTTCAATGAATACCTATTTAAGGGAAAGGGGAAGAGTTGTTTTCACTATGAAACACTTGATAAGGAATGCCCTCAATCAATTTTGTTCTCAATCAAATCCAATATGATGCTACAACATTTCAAAAATGCAAACTAATATGCAAACTAATCATTACGATGTACTTTTTTTCATTTGTATGTGATAATCAATTCAATGCACAATTTCTCCTGCCAACTACCCTTTCAGATCAAGGAGAGTCAGACAAGAAAACACAGATTTCGCACAAACAACACACACTTTTGCAATCAAAAAAGAGAAAGAAAACCAAAAACGTAAAAGGAAGGAGAAAGAGATTGGATCATATGACCTCAAAGAACCAAATGAGAAGAGTTACAGACTTCAGATGTCCTTCACTAGAGTTCCCGTTTAGTCGGATAGGAGAGAAGAAAGCAAGGGATTGATTTCAAGCTCTCAACAACAAAAACTCAAAAAGAATGAAGAAGGGAATAAAATATGAACAATAAAGTGTTTACTTCTCAAGAGGAAGCATGTCAAAGGTCAAAGGAAGCATCATTGAATCACAAAGCAGCTCAGCAAATGAAGAAACATGGTCTGGACCTCCAAAAAATGGAATTTTTGAAGAGATTTTGGGCAAAAAGGGGCTAGAGCTCTGGTATAAGGGCCACCAGAGCATTATAAAGCTCTGTCCAATAGCTTAAGGGAGTTTTTGTGCTCTGCTAACAAGGCAAGGGAGCGCTGGAGTCCTAAAGCTCAGAAAAAGTCCAAAAAAACCCAAAATTTCAATGGAATTTTTGCAATCAAGCTGAGTGTGATGGAGTGAAGAGTCAATTAGCAAATGCAATCAGATATAAAGGGGTGAACAAGGTCTAAGAAAAAAAAAGGTAAGACAAGGCCTATGAGGAACAAACAAAACTAAGAAAGTTTTGATTCATCCCCAGTGGAGTCGCCAGTTTCTGTTGTAGGAAAATTTCCTTGCGGATAGGTAGATCTCCTCTTGAGAGCTAGAATATTAAATCTTAAGATAGAAGACTCTTAACGTGGACATTGAATTCCTTTCAGATCTATACAAACTAATACATGAGAAGGAAGGAGAAGAGAGGTACCTTTTATCGGTGTTTGTCCCTGCATGCTCCGAGTTGAGTTCCAATCTTTCGCTCCTCGATGGATCCTGTAGACAAAAAAAGTACGACCACTTCCTACTCTATCAAGATTAGTCCGAAATAGGACTATCTACTAAAGAGACAAATTCATGTGAGATTGAACACAAATTAGAAAGAAACAGGCCAAACAAATTATATTAATGAGGACAAAACATTGCTTACAGCCACAGATGGATTGCAGTAGTTCTGTGAAGTCCTCCTTGTCTACCCCTTGCTCAAAAGATCCACGATCCGAATGATGATAGCTTCAATGATTTATCCCTATGAGATCATAGGTTTCTTGCTTCCAGAATATCTCTGTTCCAACACCACTTATAAGATCATAAGTTTGGTGTGATTCTCCTTTTCCATTCCTCTTTCACCATTAGAAATCTTGCTTATATAGCTTTGGAGAGGCTTTAACCACTAGATATATCCTTGGGGAAGTTGAGGATTTGCCTCCTTCATTTGAGGATCTTCCCTAAGATTATGGTTGGACTAGGGATTCGAATCCAATTTCCTTCCAAGAATGAAAAGATCCTTCCCCCATTCATCTCAACAACTTAACAACTGCCCAGAATAGGCAACGCTCCCTCAAAAGGGCCATCAGAGTGCTATAGTGCTCCCCAGTAGGCTTAAGGGGGGAACCAATGCTCCTAAAGACACCATCTCTCCCTCAAAAGGGCCAAAGGAGCTTTATAACGCTCCCAGATAGTGTAAGGGGGAGCGCCGGTGCTCCTAGAAGAGGTATAGGGGAGCGCTCCCCTCCAAAAACTTAGTTTTTGAGGTGCTTTCAAATGGAAAAAAGTTTGCAAGCCTGCTGACTCATTTCTCCCCTTCCAAATCAAAATTTTGAGGTGTTTCAAGTGTCCTTTTCATGTCGTATAGGCACGACATAGGCATCCTGGTAGCATGCTTTCACTTGCGACACTTGTGAGAAACATGCGACACTTGCGACCTTGTGAGTAAAATGCGACACTTGCGACCTTTGTAATGATGACACTTGGGACCTTTGTAATGAAGACACTTGCGACACTATCAAAGTGAGTATTTTTTATGTGTAACAAATAGTATAAGAGTTACACCAATACAACACAATACACCATGCACAATATATGAGAAATAATCAATAGTTTTTTTTCAAGGGAAGTAATGACTTCCAAAGGTAGCTATAGCTTCCAAATGTAAAGGGAGGGATAAACCTCCAAGAGGAAGATACAATCCTCCAACATCAAGAGAGTTTTGAACTCTCCATCCTTGCCCCTTCCTTCCACCCAAGAATATATGAGAGATAATAAAGCTTTACATTAAATCATCACCATCAACCAATCATCACATAGAACCTGATAATGCTTCCTGAGACTTATTCAATATATGAAATTATTCAATTCTTGGAGTAATATAATCCTGTAGATAATATTACTCAATGTATTCTCTCAAAATCCTCCAGTTTTCACTCCTTAAATCCTCCCCAAAAAGAGGTTATAGAAAGAATGGTAGAATTTATTCAATTCTGGTCAGTTCAGAAGACCCAACTTGTACAACATGCCCCATGCTCAATATTTAACATCCGATTCTGAAACTTGCACACAAGAAACTAAATTCCATACTCTTTCCAATGGAAGTTGTCCTACTTCAGTTCGATTTTTTATGAAGAATTTATGACTGTTGCACCCGAAACACCTGTTTATTAACTAGCTTCAAGACTGGTCACAAACCCTATCTTCCACATAGTGTATCTCCATAATTTTAGCGAATCAAGAGCGAAATTTTTTACCAGAGGTACCTTGATATGTCTTCTCAATACCGTAGATATTTCACCATCTGAATCGTTCTAGAAAAAAAGTTATAGCAAAAATGGTAAGATGAACTAAAAATAACATACCTTAGAACACATCACCAAAATACTTCATCCTCCCTTGAAATCTGGCCTTCGTTTACTTCTTATTTCCTCTGAAATTCGACTTGTATCAAATGAATGTATAATTATGTTTATTTATACCATTTATGTCACCTCCTTTTAACATTAGGGCCGACCTTACACTTTCTTATTTTGTAATTCTTTTCTTTAATTATCTTCAGGGCCTACATATACTTCCTTCTTCAATTCACTTTGACATCTTCAAAAATTCATTTCTCCTCAACCATGAGGATCCACGTGACGTGCCACATACCACCGGAAACAACATGACGTATACTATCCATCCATGGGTGTTGTATCTTCATGTGCATTGTCCTTCATGTCCAAATACCTTCATCAATCTTGCGGTCCAAAACCCATGACTAGGGTTGACATCAATGAAAACAACCAATCTTCCAACACCATAAATGATATATGGCCCATGGTGCAAATCATGTTTGAGAAACATGAACTGGTGCTGAGGAGTAGGCAGGCCATCGACAGAATAAAAGGAGAGTTGGGTGAAATGCCCACAGAAGCTAATGAAATCATTAAGTTTTTGAATTCAAAAACTAAGGAAGAGCTAGAGGACCTGAAGATTGAAGATATGATGGAAACCATCCTCGAAGTCAAGAGGGTTCTGACTAAAAGAGGATTGATGTTGCAGCTAGAGGAGAAATTCCAGAACATGGACATTGGTGTTCAGAGGTTCTTCAGCAAGATCGATGCCTTGCAAAAGAAAGGTCTTCTTGGTTTATTGGTACTGAATGACAAGCTGATGACCCTCTCTGACTACAAGCAGAAGATTGCCATGGTGGCCAAAGACAATTCCAATTTTTCAGGAATATAGGGCAGCATAATAGGCAAATCATTTCTAGAGACTTTGCAGCTAGACCTCAACATCCAACATGAGATCAAATATGTTTTCATCACCAAGCCAACGTTTGCTAAATATACAGAAATGGATGAAATCTACCGAAGACTGCTCAAAGTCACCATTCTCACTCAACAAAGATGGGAGAAACTGTGCAATTTGATCGAATGAGGGATGAGGTGTACTTTCCAACTCAACATGCAGAGCAGTTAGAGTCATGTGAATGACTCACCAATGACCTTCCCCAAAATCAACATGAAAGATCCGACATATCATTATCAGTTCCTACATTTTTGTATCTTGTTATCTAGTTAGTTAGATCTAGAATCTGCCACGTACTGTAATTTCAAGAGAACTACCAGTAATAAAAGAGATATTTCATAGGATTCCTGCGTGTGAAGTTTTCTCCTCTTTGTTGAATGTTTATCTTTCTCATTACTCATTTTGTTTTCTTAATCTGATCATTTGAAAGTAGTGAAAGTTGCATAATTTATCTTCGTATACTCTGTTTCTGACTTTTAATGATCTAAGTGTTTTTCTTCTGATGTTATAATTAAGAAATTATTAAATGCTTATTAGTTATAATTGATAATCTCATCTTTTCTACTTTCCATCATTTTTATGCTAAAGAATCCAATAGTTGCATTATCCTGCCCTGTGAGATTATCTTTTAAAATCTGTTAGTTGTTTTCTAATTTTATGAAACAGACCCCATAGCCCAACGGAGGCGTAAACCTTTTTCATCCATTTTATAAAAACAAACAACTCGGTCCTATATATTTTAACTAGCCTAATATCTGAATTTTAAAACAAAGTTAAATCTCACAGAGAGATCCCTCTCTGAAACTGGTAGGGCTAGATCCCAGTTTCAAAGTGGTTGGATAAAGTTACCTCTGGTAAATTTCTTCTGCCTTTCAACAACCTCTGGGAATTTACAGAGTGATAACATAACTGGCGACCATACTGGGGATCTGAACAAACTTTCCATCTCTTGATTTCTTTCCCCTAGACAAATAAAACTTTATTTTTGAACTAATCACAAAACCTAAATTTATATAGAGATAATGTTCAGAGGTTGTTAAAGTTTTTATATATTAGTTTAAAGTTTCTAAAAATAAAATTAAAAATAAAAAATTATGGCTCCTAAAAGAGTTTTCACTAGATCTCATCCAGACCCAGAACCTGCAATAACAATAGACAATCCCAAAAAATTACTCAGGAAGAAAAACATTGCAGAGGGTTCTGAGAGTCACAGTCCACTTCATAGGCCCCCTTCTCTCCCAAAGAAGTTGGTTTCCCTTCAAGATCTCAAGTTTGACATATCTTTTGAACAAAGCCTTTTTAGAACAAAATCTGATAGCTTTGTAAGTGAAACAGTTTTAGATCAAACCATCCTTCAACCCAGGACCCCTGAAATACTTTCTCCCAGAGCTGACGTTGATTAACAATTTCTCCAGGAATTTGAGAAACTAGAAGGTCTAGTTGCGAATCTTGATCAAGCCTTAGACAAAGCTCACTTTTAGTAGTCAGTCAAACTTTCTACCTTGACTATTGTCACAACTTCTGTCAAACCTAAACCAACTCATTCATCTCCTCCCAGCCCTTCATCTTCCACAACTTATGTCACCTCTCCTCCAATCACATAGGTTGTTGTTCATCCTCCTCCACTAATCATGGCAACAAGATATGCTCCATTGGTGTTGGTTGCTCCTTTACATGCCATGCCTCAAGATCATCAAACCAGACTCCCTCAGTTTTATAGTACTAGTCCTCTGAATGCACAACAACATGTTGACAAAATGAATGATTATTTTGATTTGTAGGAAGTAGATGAAGTTGATGTTCAGATGAGACTATTTGCATAGAGTCTGACTGGAGAAGTCAAAAAGTGGTTCAAAACCTTACGTACTGCTTCCATAACTGACATTGTTGTCTTTCATCAAACTTTCCTTGACAGGTGGGAGGTAAAGAAAAATCCTCTCCAGATCCTGTAAAAATATGAGAACATAAGAAAGAACCAAGGAGAGACATTGTAGGATTACTGCACTCATTTCAACAATCTATAAAATGCAATTCCAGCTGATATCAAACCACCACAAGGTTTGGAATTGATAAAATTTCTTGATGGATTTGACGTAGACATGTCATATCAGCTAGGGGAAAGAAATGCTGCAACTCTAGAAGACATGCAAAAAAGTGTTGTTAGTGTGGAAGAAAATCTTTTGGCCAAAAGGGCTAGGAAGAGACATAAAGGAGGGTCACCATCAAGGAAGAGCCTTCTACTTCCTCATCAGATGCCAAACTAGATTCTCTAGCCAGAGCTATGGAGAAAATTATGGAGAGACTCACTATAACAGACATGAACCCACCTAGGGAGAACCAAACTGCTCCTCAAATTTGAAACCCAAACTTAATAAGAAATTCACCCCAGATCAGGCAGAGAGATCCTATAGATCAAAGAGAATAGAGGGGGCCTTATCAACAGATAAAACCAACCCTCCAGGAGAATTACATCGATGATGGGGAGGAGTTAATCGAGGAGTTTGATGACACTCACATAAACCTCATGGGTGATCATGATCACGATCATGAATCCATTTTTCTCATGCAGGGAGAGCATGGCATTTTTCTCCTCTCATAAACAGAGGTGAATGCCGAAGCAGAGGAAATGAAACAACATGCCTTTGAGAATGCTATAATGGAGGTCCACAGGTAGTATAACCTGAGGAGCAAGAAGGCAAATGACAACCCTCCAAAGAAGGCTGCTGAAACAAAGAAGGCTACTGAAACAAAGAGAATGGTCGAGACCAAGAAAACCTTAGAAAAATCTCCCAAGAAAATCCCTGAGAGGAATAATTCTAAACCTCATGCACAAAAAAATCCAGAAATTCTACAAAGAGAAAATCAAAATGAAGTTTCATCAACCAGTCAACCAAGTGCACCTAGCCACAAAGATTCGATAGATAAACCAGAAGTATAGATCCTAAGCAAATCTTTCAGCCTTGAAGGGAAACTAGCTAAATTGAAGATTCCCATTCTCCTCTCTGAGGTGATGAACAAGAATACTTACAAGTCACAGGTGATTAAATCTTTAAGTATCGAACCTGAAATAGGTACTAAGGGTTTGAATTTTGGATCTACACATCACTCGGACATGGTAAATCTTGCCGATGATCAACCTGAGCTTCTGTTTGGTCCAGAAGTTGATGGTCAAACTAATAATGGTGTCGTTGCCCCTTTTTACATTAGCCTGAATATCCATGACTTGATATTACACAATGCTATGCTGGATTCGGGTGCCTCGCACAACCTGATGCCCACAAGATGTGATGGAAAAATTGGGACTTGAGGTCACCAGACCCTACAAGTATTTGCATTCTTTTGATTCCAGCAAGGTCAAATGTATAGGCCTGATTAAAGACTTATGCATCACCTTGGCTAAAATCCCAACGAACAATATGGTGATGGATATCGTAGTTGCAGATATTCCCTTGAAGTATGGTATGCTGCTATCAAGATCTTGGGGTGATAAACTGAGAGGAACCTTGCAACAATATATGTCCTACACCACCATCCTAGTTTTCAAACAATAGAGAAGACTGTACAGGGAAACACTAATGAAGTATATGTTTAGCAGCCATGAAAAGCCACACATTTACCTACTATACTCTGCACACTCTGATGGTGATTTGGAAGAACAAATCGCTCAGTTGGAAGATGATACACATGATTCAAAAGAGGATAAAGCAATCATTGAGGCAATACATGTTGAAACTGTGGAAAGTGAGGAACTGCCAGCATATTTTTGGAGCATGGATTTCGATGGTGCAATGACTAAAGAGGGAGATGGAGCTAGATTTTGGTTACATAATCACAAATCAAGGTATTCAAAGAACCATTCTTACAAACTAAATTTCCAATGCACTAACAACATAGCTAAGTACGAAGCTTTGATGCTCGGCCTGAAACTACAGAAGAAAGTTGGTGCCAAACAGATAATGGTAAGGGGTGATTTTGAATTGATTATCAAGAAAATCAAAGGTGAGTATGCAGTTAAACATCCCATACTTAGAGCCTATAGGAATGTTGTTTTGGATGCCATTCAATGCTTTACTGAAATCAACTTGCAGGTAATGCCTAGAGGACAAAACATGCTTGCAGACGGGCTGGCTACATCAGCAGCTACATGTAAAATTCCTTTCCGTCCCACTTGCAAGTACACAGTGGAGGTGAAGTGCAGACCAACCATTCCTGACAATATCATATACTGGTAGGTATTTGGAAATGATGATCAAATTGAAGACTTTCTACAGTGTAAGAATGATTTTGAATGTACAAACATAGATTTAGAAAATGATGATGAGATTGTAAATAAATCTGTTTTTGAAAGTGGTAGTGTAAACATAGTAGATGTAGATGAATTGAATGAAAATGAGATGTATTTTGGTATTCTACAGTTGAAAAATAATGTGTTTCCTAGAGGTTTGGTTCCACTAGAAGACTTATTTGATTTTAATGACGTAGCAAAAAAACCGAAAATTGAAGCTAGTGGTAAAGAGGTCGAAGAATGTAACATAGGGACATAAGAAAAACCCAAGATGATAAAACTTTCTAAATCTCTGCCCCCTGAGAAAAAACACAAATACATTAAACTTTTAAGGAATACGTAGATGTGTTTGCTTGGGGTTATGAGGACTTAAAATCTTATGACACAAGTATCATACAACATCGAATTCCCATAAATGAAGAACACAAACGTTTCAGGCAGAAACTTAGAAGAATCAATGCCAAGTTGCTTCCCCTGATAGATAAAGAAATCAAAAATATGTATTATGCAAAGATTATAGTCCCCTTGAGATTTTCCAAATGCGTTTCTAACCTAGTTCCTACCAGGAAGAAAACTAGTGAGATCAGACTTTGCATAGATTTCAGAAATTTGAACAAAGTCTCTCTCAAAGACAATGACCTTTTACCCAAAATGGACCACATTTTACAAAAGGTAGTTGGGGCTAGTAGGATCTCCTTACTAGACGGTTTCTCAGGCTACAACCAAGTCCTTTTCCACCTAGAAGATCAAGAGAAGACAGACTTTACCACACCCTTGGGAACCTTCATGTATGTGAAGATGCCCTTTGGTTTGATGAACGTTGGGGACACTTTTCAAAGGGCAAAGGATATTACTTTTGTGGATGAACTTGGAATATTTATAGTCATATATCTGGATGATGTGACTGTATATTCCCAATATGACGAAGAACACTTGAAGCATCTCAGACGTGTGTTTGAGAAGTGAAGAAAATTCAGGATTTTGTTAAACCCAAAGAAGTCTCTCTTCAGTTTAGAGGAAGGAGAGTTGTTGGGACAGATAATATCTAAAGATAGAATTAAAATAGATACCAGTAAGATAGTATCCATATAGAAGGTGGAACACCCTACGAACATCAAAGAACTACAATCCTTCATTGGAAAAATAAATTTCCTTAGAAGGTTCATACCCAATTTGGCCAAACTTCTTAGGAACATCACTAATATGTTGAAAAAAAACACAAAAATTAGATGGAACACTGAGTCCAAACAATCATTTGAGCAAGTGAAACATGCACTCACCCAAGCCCTAGTTTTGATTAGTCCTGATTACACCAAAGACTTTTATCTTTTCTCTTTTGCATCTGAATACACCATCGCAACAATATTGTTGCTGAAAAACAATGAAGGGTACGAACAACCCATAACATTTTTCAGCAAAGCTTCGAGAGATGTTGCATTGAATTACAACATAATGGAGAAACAAGATTTTGCCCTGGTAAAATCCATAAAGGATTTCAGAGTCTATATCCTTCATTCTCACACAATTGCATACGTTCCAAATGCAGTGGTAAAAGATATCCTGATTCAGGATAATCCAGATGGTAGAAGAGGAAAATGAATTGCGGTTATTCTGGAATATGACATCGAAATAAAACCTACTAAACTGATCAAAGGACAGGGTTTGGCCAAACTAATGGTTGAATCTAATTTTCATGCTCTAGACATTAATTTTTTGGCTGCGGTTGACGAGCAGGCGTCTCCAAATGTAAAAGAGGTATTCCTAAACTCTCCTTGGTATGCAGACCTCATTTTTGTACTTCATAACTTATAAGCTCCTCCTGGTTTGACTAAGACCAAAGCCAGATTTGTTAAACTGAAAGCATTGAAATTTTGTATTCTAGAAGGTAATCTTTATTAGAAATATCCTGGTGGTATCTTGCTTAATTTCCTGTTAAAGGACGAAGCTAACAGAGTTCTTCAGGATTTCCATGCAGGGGATTGTGGTGGGCATCTGAGTTGGAAGACCATAGCTAACAAGATTTTGAGTGCTGGTTTCTACTGGTCTACATTGTTTGCTGATGTTCATCAGAAAGTTACTTCTTTCCATAATTGTCAGGTTTTCGAAGGTAAAAGGATGCTACTTCACCTCCCCATGAAACCCATCTCAGTTGAAGCCCCTTTTCAACAATGGGGTTTAGGATTTATTGGAGAGATGCATCCATCCTCCTCGGGCCAACACAAGTGAGCTTGGCCATGGACTACTTCACCAAGTGGATCGAGGTTGTGCCATGTAGGCAAGCTACTGACTCTATTATCATTAATTTTTTAGAAACTAATATCTTGTTTCATTTTGGGTGCACCAGAAAAATTATAACTGACAACGCAATGACCTTCAGATCCAAAAGACTCATAGATTTTTGCAGCCAATACCACATTACTTTGGGACACTCAAGAACTTATTATCCTCAAGGAAATGGGCTAGTTGAGTCCTTAAACAAAAGTATGGTGAACATTCTCAGGAAAACACTGCAAGAGAATAAGAAATCGTGGCATAATAAGATGGTTTTTGCACTCTGGGCTGACAAAATAAGCACCAAAAGATCAATTGGCATGTCACCACACCAAATGGTGTATGGTACCAACGCAGTCTTTCCCATCTCCTTAGGGGTCCCTATCATGAAACTATTGCAGGAAGTGCAAGTAGAAACAAATTATGTCCAGAGGAGGATAAATCAAATGATCCACCTAATTCAATCCAGAGAGGAAGTCTACAACAAGACTCAGGTCATTCAAGAAGGTATATAAAGGATTTATGACAAGAGGACTAAAGAAGATGATTTTGAGTTAGGCAAATTGGTTTTGAAATGGGATTCTAGAAATGAGGATAAGGGTAAGCATGGAAAATTTGATAGCTTATGAAAGGACCTTACACCATTTAGGCATTAAGAGGAAATAATGCCTTTTTTCTCAAAAAAAGTGATGGAATAGACCTGCCAGGTGGACCTGTGAACGATAGGATGTTGAAGCATTATCTTCCACCCCAATAAAGATATCACAAATTTAGTTCCACTGTACATACCATTTTTTTCTTTTTACATTTAGGTTGCGTGTGGGTGATATGGATCAGATGGTTGAAGCCCACAGAGAAGGCCCTAAGCCACTGGCCAATGCCACCAATTTCCCAAAATAAAAACAAAAAATATAGCAGAAATAAAGCAATGGAGGAAACCTTTAGAGACATCAAAAAGTAGGTTCTTGGCACTTCACAAGGAGAGTACCATCCCCAGGTGGAGCCGCTGTTATAGCCCTATAATTTATAGGATCACCTAGTGACTGGAAATTTTTTGACTATTGATGTATGTTGTCTTGCAAATAATATTTCATTCCTGCAAATTATTTTCAAAAAGAAAGAAAAAGAAAGAAAAAAGAAAAAGAAAAGAAAAATAAAAGAGGGCATAAAGAAAATGGATAAAATCCCCATGCAATAATAATGACTTGGTCCATACGGTTTAATCATGGTCAAGTCTTTTTAAATTTATGTTGATAGGCTTAGTGAATAAGACTTGGATAAATTGTTTAATCTTAACCAAGTTGATAGGTTAGTTAGTGAATAAATTTGATCAAACTGTTTAATATTGATCAAATATCCCCAAGGTAGAGTAATTTCTTAGCCCAATAGTCTAATCTGAGCTAAATGTGTAGGTAGGTATGTTAGGACATAGGCTAGCTAGTTTTTCCTTCAATAAACATGCTTGATGTTCAAAGAAAATTCATGATGTTGATGTTGAGTTGTGTTTCCTAACCCCATGGTGACAAAAAGCAAAAGGAAGCAACAAAACCCCATAAAGAGAATGCTATCCTAAGTTTCACTGCACATTCTTGATTCACGCCTAGAGAGTAAAGAGTGCCTAGAAATATACGGTTAATCTAAAGGCGCATAGATCAACAGTAGACTGCAAATCCCAGACCCCCCCGACCATTATAACTTTAATGGGAGGGGGGGGTCTGATGTGAAGAATAAAAAACATTCTTAGATCTACGGTTGAGTTGTTGCCGCCTAGATCAATGGTTGAGAGGAAATTTCGGACCCCCCCCCCCATACCGTTCTACCTTTAACGGTAGGGGGGGGGTCTGATATGGTGATTAATAAGTGCATATGGATCTACGGCCAATCAGAAAACGCCCATGTCAATGGTTGATAAGAATTTCC
>JZKD02S0481940.1:288236-300833 GCA_000966675.3 Picea glauca | reverse complement strand
AAGTTTCATTCCTTGCGATACATTACATCAATTCAAAGTTCCTATATTTGTGACAAAGGAAAAACCTCTTAAGATTTTTTTTTCAAAAAACTTAGCCAAAAATTCATTTTTGCAATGTGTTGACATTGCAAAGTGACGAACATAACCCGAAGTTTTAATGTGATGAACAAAACCTGATGTTACAATGTGATGAACATAACCTGACATTGTAATGTGACGAACATATTCCAATGTTGCATTTGAACATAACCCTTCACCAACATCACATTGTGATTCAATCCAACATAACTCATCATTACAATGTGACAAATATATCACAATGTCACAATCTGACGAACATACCTCTATGTTGCAATTTGACGTACAAAAACTACTATTGCAATGTGACATACAAAACCCAACGCCAACAAAACCCAATGTTGCAATGTGATGAACATAGCCCAATGTCACAATGAGATGAACATATCCCAATGTCACAATGAAATGAACATAAACTCACATTGAAATGTGATGAACATAAATTGGCCTCACAATGTGATGAACATATCCCAACGTCGCAATGTGATGAACATAACCCGACATTGTAATGTAACGAACAAAACCCAACGTTGCAATGTGAAGACCATAATCTGATAAACATACCTCGACATCACAATGTGACATACAAAACCCAATGTTGCAATGTGACGTACAAAACCAAATGTCACAATGTCACGAACATAGCCCAACATCATAATGAGATGAACATAACTTGACATTGCAATGTGATGAACATAGCTCAATGCCCTAATGTGACAAACATATCCCAACGACACGATGTGTTAAACATAACCAGGTGTTGCAATGTAATGAACAAAACCCAACATTGCAATGTGATGATTATATCTTGACGTCATAATGCAATGAACGAAACCTGATGTTGTAATGTGACGACCATAACCCAATGTCGCAATGTGACAAACATAACCCGACGTTGCAATGTGTCAAGCAAAACTCAGCATTGAAATGTGACGAACATAACCTAAGAAATTAACCTAACGTTGTAATGTGACAAACATATATTGATATTGCAATTGAAAATAACCCTTCACTAACGTCACATTCTGATGCAAGCCAACCATAGGAAACTATCGTCAACCATGGTCATCCACGTCCAAACTTAGTTGACCATAGTCAACCATAGTCAAACATGGTCACCCATGGTAAAAAATAGTCAACAATTGCCATACATAATCAAACATGGTCAATCATAATCACCCATGGTCAACATGATCGTCCATAGTCGCCCATGGTCTACCATGGTTAACCAAAGTAAACCATAGTAAACAATGGTCAAGAGATAAATCGAAACTTTATCATAGTCACCCATGGTCAACATGGTCTTTTATAGTTGATAATGGTCTACCCTAGTTAACCATACTCAACCATATTAAACCATGGTCAATAGGTAAATTAAAACTTTATCATAGTCACCCATGGTCAAAATGGTCTTCCATAGTTGACTATGGTCTATGTTGGCCAACCATAGTCAACCATGGTCAACAATAGGAAACCATAGTCAACCCTGGTCAACTATAATCAACCATAGTCAACATGGTCACCATTGTCAATTGTTGGAAACCATGGTCAACCATAGTCAACTATAGACTTTCATGGGCTAACATAGTCAACCATGGTGAAATGTGGCCATACATAGTCTACATTGTCAAACATGGTCAACCATAGTCAACACGGTTAAACATGGTCAAACATAGTTAACTATGGTCATCCATTTTCAAACATAGTCAACCATGGTCATCCATGGTCAAACATGGCCACCCATGGTCAAACATAGCTAAACATGGTCACTTATGGTCAACCATAGTCAACCATGGTCACCTATGGTCAACCATAGTCAACCATGGTCATACATAGTCAGCCATGGTCAACATGGTCTTCCATATTCGACCATGGGCTACCCTATTTAATCATACTCAACCATGGTNAAGTTTCATTCCTTGCGATACATTACATCAATTCAAAGTTCCTATATTTGTGACAAAGGAAAAACCTCTTAAGATTTTTTTTTCAAAAAACTTAGCCAAAAATTCATTTTTGCAATGTGTTGACATTGCAAAGTGACGAACATAACCCGAAGTTTTAATGTGATGAACAAAACCTGATGTTACAATGTGATGAACATAACCTGACATTGTAATGTGACGAACATATTCCAATGTTGCATTTGAACATAACCCTTCACCAACATCACATTGTGATTCAATCCAACATAACTCATCATTACAATGTGACAAATATATCACAATGTCACAATCTGACGAACATACCTCTATGTTGCAATTTGACGTACAAAAACTACTATTGCAATGTGACATACAAAACCCAACGCCAACAAAACCCAATGTTGCAATGTGATGAACATAGCCCAATGTCACAATGAGATGAACATATCCCAATGTCACAATGAAATGAACATAAACTCACATTGAAATGTGATGAACATAAATTGGCCTCACAATGTGATGAACATATCCCAACGTCGCAATGTGATGAACATAACCCGACATTGTAATGTAACGAACAAAACCCAACGTTGCAATGTGAAGACCATAATCTGATAAACATACCTCGACATCACAATGTGACATACAAAACCCAATGTTGCAATGTGACGTACAAAACCAAATGTCACAATGTCACGAACATAGCCCAACATCATAATGAGATGAACATAACTTGACATTGCAATGTGATGAACATAGCTCAATGCCCTAATGTGACAAACATATCCCAACGACACGATGTGTTAAACATAACCAGGTGTTGCAATGTAATGAACAAAACCCAACATTGCAATGTGATGATTATATCTTGACGTCATAATGCAATGAACGAAACCTGATGTTGTAATGTGACGACCATAACCCAATGTCGCAATGTGACAAACATAACCCGACGTTGCAATGTGTCAAGCAAAACTCAGCATTGAAATGTGACGAACATAACCTAAGAAATTAACCTAACGTTGTAATGTGACAAACATATATTGATATTGCAATTGAAAATAACCCTTCACTAACGTCACATTCTGATGCAAGCCAACCATAGGAAACTATCGTCAACCATGGTCATCCACGTCCAAACTTAGTTGACCATAGTCAACCATAGTCAAACATGGTCACCCATGGTAAAAAATAGTCAACAATTGCCATACATAATCAAACATGGTCAATCATAATCACCCATGGTCAACATGATCGTCCATAGTCGCCCATGGTCTACCATGGTTAACCAAAGTAAACCATAGTAAACAATGGTCAAGAGATAAATCGAAACTTTATCATAGTCACCCATGGTCAACATGGTCTTTTATAGTTGATAATGGTCTACCCTAGTTAACCATACTCAACCATATTAAACCATGGTCAATAGGTAAATTAAAACTTTATCATAGTCACCCATGGTCAAAATGGTCTTCCATAGTTGACTATGGTCTATGTTGGCCAACCATAGCCAACCATGGTCAACAATAGGAAACCATAGTCAACCCTTGTCAACTATAATCAACCATAGTCAACATGGGCAACATGGTCACCATTGTCAATTGTTGGAAACCATGGTCAACCATAGTCAACTATAGAATTTCATGGGCTAACATAGTCAACCATGGTGAAATGTGGCCATACATAGTCTACATGGTCAAACATGGTCAACCATAGTCAACATGGTCAACCATAGTCAACATGGTCAAACATAGTTAACTATGGTCATCCATTTTCAAACATAGTCAACCATGGCCACCCATGGTCAAACATAGCTAAACATGGTCACCTATGGTCAACCATAGTCAACCATGGTCATACATAGTCAGCCATGGTCAACATGGTCTTCCATATTCGACCATGGGCTACCCTATTTAATCATACTCAACCATGGTCGGCCATGGTGTTGACACTTGAATCCACCAGGACCGAAACGACAACCTCACGAGGACATTAGTCCCCCTTTGTTTTTAGAGAGGTGGTACTCCTCTTGGACTAAAATATATATCTATGATATCTTGGATTAGGAGAGTGCTAGGCAGAAAACCCTAAATCTTAATTGCTTGAGATTATGAAATAAAATGGTTCTTTAATAACCTGAGTACAATCTTTATGTGCATCAAAAGAAAAGATTGAAGGAGGGCTTCAACATCAGAATTAAATTTTGATCAACATCACACACAATATTCTTAACAATATATAAATACATCGATATTTTCTTCATATGAGAGAATGATTTGATCATCTCAAATAATTTTAACAGAGTTACTGCAATCAAGATCAAAAGAGAATGTGATAGGTCAACCTCAAATACTTTATATTATGAAAACAGGGTTACAAAGCACAGTCGAGATCAACCCCGAAACAATTCTTTGTGGAGTTTTATTTATGAAAGATGTTACTCATTAAAAAATATTAGACAACCATATAGGTGGCTTCAAATACTTCATGATCATATAATAAAATATCTTAGAAGAATATAAGAAGAACACTCAACAACTCATCCTTGTGCCCAACTCTGAGATTCAAGCATAAAACTATGAGAAGTGGTGTGGAAGAATATATATAAACAAACAAAATGAAGAAGATTGAGATTTATTTCTTTTGATCAAAATCTTGATTGTGTATCCATGGATGTACCTTATTCTTCCTCTGATATTATGCCCTGCCCCTCTGACAATACTAATTCCCTTTTTTTTCTTTTTATGAAGCCTCTCTTCCCATTTTAAGAAGATATTTTCTAACTACTTGAGTAGTTAGGGTTTCTCCCTTTCTTGAAATTTCCATACAAGTTTTTTCTTGGAACATTACCTTCAATGTATTCCTCATTAATGAATTCACATCATTAATACAAGTATATTGAATGTGGGTTCCTCTCTTTTTTTAATAATTTTTTTTAATTAAACATTTATATTTTAAAATTTAATTAATTTTCCATCAAAAGAGGACGACTGTAATTTAATTTTATGGAAGTGAAAACCAAATTTTTATTCATCCAAACCACTTCTGATTTTCTCTTCATCATCTCATCTTTCCAACGATATAAAATTTTCCCAAATCCGTCACCTGGATCTCAAGATATGAGCTCGTGAAGTTGAGTTGTCATGCAAGTCCATTAAAAATGTAGTTGACTGATATTTTAATTTCTGAGAAAAATGTATCAATTTTCAACATTTGAAACCTATACCAACACCTTCTACATCAAAATACCTTTCCAAAGGTATAAATTTTGTGTGATTCCGACACCCGGAGCTCAAGTTATGGCCTTCGTAAGATCAACACTTAGTCATCGTTGATCAAATTTGATAGGCAAATCTCAGCCCTTATTGATTTTCATTCTTCCCCTCATAAAATTCAACTTTTTGGTTTAAAATTCTATCCCACATGCATTGGGATATTAAATTATTCATAATATATAATACTACATTCTTGATACACTTAGCAAGAAACACAGGAAGAGAAGAAATTATGGAGCTTGGAGGATTTGGCCCTTGGAAAATTATCGAATAAAATAATAATTTTTGGAATCCTTTCATCGTCCACCTCATGCCATGTCATCAATGAGTCACACCCATGTTTCATTATCAGAATGGTCCACCTCATCGCCACGCGTCATCGTACAATTTTCTGCCATATGTCACGATCCTCAGCTTACCATGTGTCATATTCTCATTCGCTAGTTTTCATGCCTTGGAATAGCTTTGAGAATTTGGTTAAGTATGGGAGATGGGACAAGAGGGGATGAGGGAGAATTGTGCGCAACGAAAGTCGAGGGGATAGTTTGTACGCTGAGGGGATGAACAAGACATAATTCGAATATAAAACATTTCATGAACCTGTCAACCCGTGGTTATGGATGATCAACATATGTTAAGTGTAGAAAGGCGGTCGGTCGGACTTGCATGTAGAAGGAATAAAAAGATTAAGGGATTGGAACCTGTGACAAATATGATGGTAAAAATGTATATCAAGGAACTTTTGGCGCAAAATATATATCGCGGAACATGGCATATCAAATCTTGAACCTGCGAACCCGTGGCTACATAAATGCCTAAGTATAGAATAGTGTTGTGGTTGGTCAGACTCAAGATATGGGAGCATGGATGAAGATGAGGATCCACGAGTCCGTGAACCCGTGGTTTTCAAAAAATGACTAAGTATAGTAACTAGAAAGGGAGAGAAGAGAGGATAAAAGAAAGAGGGAAACAAGTGGAAAAATGGTTAAGTGTTGAGATGGATAGAGGTGAAAGGTGAGACAAATAAGTGATGAGAATACTTAGCCAAAATTCAAAAATGGAGAGGAGAACATGATACTTAGAAAATTCTTATAAAACTCTCCTTCGGACCTTCAGACCAGATCTTGAATAACTTAGGCATACAAAAACAGATTTATGATCTGAAAGGTGCATTACAAAGTTGAGACTGAGGGATACAGAGTGAACTTATAAAAGTTCAAAAAATGTCTTGTTTTGATACCAAGGCTTTATGAATCCAACAGAAAGAAAATATAGATGACCAAATTTTTTGGTCAACAACTAGCTCCAACTGAGGGAAAGTGACCCCATGTGGGTAGCTGAGAACACCAGAATCTCAAGACATGTTACCTTCTCCATTGGGCTATGGAGTCATCTTCAAATTAAACTCTTGTAATTCTTCTACTTTCATGGGGTTATCTTCAAACTTCAATATAAATACTGCCTTATTATGAAAAACTGAACTGAGGAAACAAAGTATGTATATACATTATCTACCTACCCTAACTTACTTGAAAAAAAGGGGCACCTTAGGTATAGGAGTATTTCCAATGGAGTCATTCAAGCATTGATATGATTTATGGAATGAACTACACAATTCTGAGATATGTTGGGACTTGTACCAATGAGTTAGGGAAACTCTCAATATGTATTGGAGAAAAATTATACCAAGTATGGTGAAGATTTGATTGCGTTGTTTGACCAACAATGTTCTGGAACCATAATTCAATAAAATTAATTCTTGGCTGAGGAGTTTTCGGCATAAGAATGCATTTGTCCTTTTATTTATTTACAACCACTTCCATGGTTCTTGATTCATCAAAATTCAATTGAAAATATTATTCTTTCTTGTAATGGTGATCTTGTTCATCATTCTTTTCAAGATTCGTTTCTTCCATCGATTCTTCTTGCTGCAAGTTTTCTTGTAATGTTTCATCATTTATCACAAGGCTAAAATCTTCTTGTGTATTTGGTGGAGTCTCCTCAATTTCATTCTCAAATTTGTTGCTTGAAATATCTTTATATGGAGTATATAGGAGGCTGAAATTTTCTTCTTTTTCCACATTCAAAATTATTGTTTCATTGGCAATGTCTTGGTGATGTTATTCTTCTATGCAATGGCTATCTTCTTTATTTTCAAAATTGTTTTCTTCCACCAATTCTTCTTTATTTTGGTTGAATTCTTCTTGCATATATGGTGAAGACTCTTTAATTTCTTCCTCATATGGAGTATATGAGATGTTGCTATCCTTTTATTGGTCTTTGAAATTCTTTCCTTCATTCTCAGCAACAAGATTTGATTCAGAAAAATCTTGCATTGTTTCATGATATTCTTCTTCTGAATCATTGATTTCATCCTTTTGTGTCCATGTGGGAGAGGGTGGCTGGTAGAAACATTTAAAACATCAACAAAAACATATGAATGCACCTTTGGGATAAAATTTTCTGCAAATGAATATTCTAACACATCCCAGCTAGTAATGGAGTTAGGCATTAATGAACTATAACATTCAAGAGCATCCTCTCTCAGAGTTTGTAGGAATAATCTACATGTAACATTGTCTTCGGTGAGATTGAAATCGTAACATGTACCTTTAAAATTAATCAAGTGTTTCTTTGCATCTTCTAAAGCATCCCAAAAGAATGTAGAAAAAATTTCAATAGGAATATTGGGCATTTGAAAGTCTATTTCTGGTAGATTTAAAGGGGTATTATGAAATCGCCTCCTCCTTTGAGTATTCCTCCCTTTTTTCGAGTCTTGAAAATCCATTGATGGGCCTGCTGAAGAATACAAAGAAGCATTATGACATGAATAAAACCCTTCATTTTGAATTTTTTCAATGGATTAGCCAGGGAGTTCATTCTCTCGGATCTTTGGTGTTTCTCGTTTCTTTTTGAAATTACAAAACATGTGAGCCATGCTTAAAATAAGAAGTCATTTTCTTGAATATTCTTCTCAAAACTTTGAGCCATGGATATTTTTGGTTCCTCAAATATCTTGAAAATAAATCGCTCCCCGGTATGGTCACAAAAAATGTTGACACTTGAATCTGTTGGGATTGAAACGAAAACCTCACAAGGACATTAGTCCCCCTTCATTTTTAGAGAGGTGGTACTCCTCTTGGACTAAAATATGTATCTGTGATATCTTGGATTAGGAGAGTTCTAGGAAGAAAACCCTAAATATTTATTTCTTGAGATTATGAAATAAAATGGTTCTTCAATAACTTGAGTAAAATCTTTATGTGCAACAGAAAAAAAAGATTGAAGGAGGGCTTCAACATCAGAATTCAATTGTGATCAACATCACACACAATATTATTAACAATATATAAATACATCGATATATTATTCATAGGAGAGAATGATTTTATCATCTCAAATAATTTTAACAGAGTACTGCAATCAAGATCAAAATAAAATTTGATAGGTCAACCTCAAATACTTTATATTCTAAAAATAGGGTTACAAAGCACAATCGAGATCAACCTCGAAGCAATTCTTCGTGGAGTTTTATTTATGAAAGATGTTCTTAATTACAAAATCTTAGAAATCCATATAGGTGGTTGAAAATAATCCATGATCATATAAGAAAATATCTTAGAAGAATATAAGAAGAACACTCAACAACTAAACCTTGTACCCAACTTTGAGATTCGAGCATAAAACTAAGAGAAGTGGTGTGGAAGAATATATATAAACAAAAGAAAATAGAGAAGATGGATATTTCTTTCTTTTGATCAAAATATTGATTGTGTATCCATGGCTATACCTTATTCTTCCTTTGATCTTCTTCCCTTCCCCTCTGAAAATATTGATCCCCCCTGCCTTTTTTATGAAGCCTCTCTTCCCTTTTTAAGAACAATTTTTCTAACTAATTGAGTAGTAGTCGGTTTCTCCCTTTCTTGAAATTCTCGTACAAGTTTTTTCTTAGAAAATTTCCTTCAATGAATGTCTCATTAATTCTTCATTAATGAATTCACATCATTAACACAATTATATTGAAAGTGGGTCCCTCTCCTTTTTTAATAAAAGTTCTTAATTAAACTTTTATTTTTAAAAATTTGATTAATTTTCCATCAAAAGAGGACGACTGCAATTTAATTTTTTGGAAGTGAAAACCAAATTTTTATTCATTAAAACCACTTCCTATGTTCTCTTCATTGTATCAAATTTTCAACGATATAAAATTTTCTCAAATCCGTCGTTTGGATCTCAAGATATGAGCTCGTGAAGTTGAGTTGTCATGCAGGCCCATTAAAAATGTAGTTGACTGATATTTTAATTTCCGAGAAAAATGTATCAATTTTCAACATTTGAAAACTATACCAACATATTCTACGTCAAAATATATTTCCAACGGTATACATTTTGTGTGATTCTGACACATGGAGCTCAAGTTATGGCCTCCGCAAGATCAACGCTCAGCCACCATCGATCAAAATTGATGGGCAAATCTCAGCCCTTGGATTGATTTTCATGCTTTCCTTCATAAAATTTGACTTTTTGGTTTAAAAGTATATCCCACATGAATTGGGATATTAAATTCCTCATAATATATAATACTAAGTGCTTGATACACTTAGCAAGAAACACAAGAAGAGAAGAAATTACGGAGCTTGGAGGATTCGACTCTTGGAAAATTATCGAATAAAATAATATTTTTTGGAATCCTGTCATCATCCACCTCATGCCATGTCATCAATGAGTCACACCAATGTGTCATCATGAGAATGGTATACCTCATCGCCACGTGTCATCACACAATTTTCTGCCATATGTCACGATCCTCAACTTACCATGTGTCATATTCTCATTCGTTGGTTTTCATGCCTTGGAATAGCTTTGAGAATTTGGCTATGTACATGAGATGGGACAAGAGGGGATGAGGGAGAATTGTGGGAAACAGAACTCGATGGGATAGTTTGTAGGCTGCAGGGAAGGATAAGAGAGAATTCGAATATAAAACATTTCATGAACCCGCCAACCCGCGGTTATGGACGATCAACATATGTTAAGTGTAGAAAGGTGGTCAGTTGGACTTGCATGTAGAAGGAATAAAAATATTAAGGGCTTAGAACCCACGACAAATACGATGGTAAAAATGTACATCACAAAACTTTGGGTGCAAAATGTATATCACATAACATGGCATATGAAATCTTGAACCCGCGAACCCATGGCTGCAGAAACAGATAAGTATATAATAGTGTTGTGGTTGGTTGAACTCAAGATATGGGAGCATGGATGGAGATGAGGATCCACGAGTCCGCCAACCTATGAACCTGTGGTTTTCAAAAAATGACTAAGTATATTAACTATAAAGGGAGAGAAGAGAGAATAAAATAAAGAGGGGAACAAGTGAAAAAATGGTTAAGTGTTGAGATAGATAGAGGTGAAAGGTGAGACAAATAAGTGATGAGACTACTTAGCCAAAATTTGAAAATGGAGAGGAGAACATGATACTTAGAAAAATTATTAAAAATCTCTCCTTTGGACCTTCAGACCATATCTTGAATAACTTAGGCATACAGAAACAAATTTCTGATCCAAAAGGTGGATTACAAAGTTGAGACTGAGAGCTGCAGAGTGAACTTAAAAAATTTAGAAAAATGTCTTCTTTTGATACCAAGGCTTTATGAATCCAAGAGAAAGAAAATATAGATGAACAAATTTTTTGGTCAACACATGGTGAAGAGGTAAATTAAAATTTTATCATAGTCACCCATGGTCAAAATGGTCTTCCATAGTCGACTAAGATCTACCCTGGTCAACCATACTCAACCATAGCTAACCATGGTCAACCATAGGAAACCATGGACAACCATAGACAACATTATTCAACCATGGTCACCAATGTTAAATGTTGTCAAACATGGTTAACCATAGTCAACTATAGCTTTTCATTAGAAACCATAGACAACCATAGCTAACCATTGTCAAATGTGGTCAAACATGGTCATGCATAGTCTACATGGTCAAACAAGGTCAACCATAACCAATATGATCAACCATAGCCAATCATGGTCACCCATTGTCAACCATAATCAATTATGACCATACATAATCAACCATGGTCGACATGGTCTTCCAAATTAACCATGGTTGACCATAGTAAAACCAAGTCAACCATAAGTTGACCATATTCAACCATAGTCAACTAGAGTTGAATATAGTCAATTATGGTCAACATTGCATAACAAAGAGTTCCTAGAAACTTGAAAGATATGTTGTGACAAACTCTTCTAGTGGAATATCCATGATAGTTTATAGATAAAAAGGGGGAAATATTTCATAAAGAAAATAGATAAGTAATCCACATACCTTATATTTCCACGGTGTTGGTTTGATGTCCTCTCAATTTTCTCTTTAAATAATTCTTGATCTAATCTTAATGTCTCGTTTTATAAATAGTTCTCCCCTAATTTTCCCTCTAAAAATGAATTCAAGTTATACACGTGAAAATTTGATATTATCATACATATTTTTAATGGGATTTTTGGAAAACCCCTTTTCTAAGCTTCTTAATCTTCAATCAATCCTTATTTAATTCATTATGTCCTTTTATCCTTATATTGTAGGTTATATATAGATATATGGATTGAGATTGCATATTCTTTCATCTTGATCTCACTATATCCATATCCCTTTGAGAGAATGATCCAAGTATACATGAAGATATACTTATGTAATTATGGAGATCATAGCTTGGCTTGTTCATTTTGTAAGATCGTCTAAAAAAGTGGAAATCCTATGTAGATTTTAACCTTGTACAATTAATTACTGAAAACATATTCTTAATAAAAATAGAAATGACACACACACACACACACAAATTTTACCCTAGAAACCCAAACTGGGAAAACCAACAAAATGTTTAGATCCACACCTCTAATTTTTTATTCATCATCATATTCATTGTTTACAATACAATATATATATGATCCCACAACATCCAAAACCCATAATCCATTGACTTGGATTAGTTAAAAACCCCAACCCCTTAACTAGAATTAGAAATTTATCAGCGAAAATCGTGTGCTGAAAAAACTACTAAAAACAGACACAAAAAAACACCAATTTTTTTTTAGGGGCTTCTCCCTCCTACACCCCCCCCCACCATTGGTTGTGAAAATAATATAACACATATCCAACATGTAATGTTCCCAAGGAAAAAAAAATCCTAGAACACTAACTACTCGTTGTTTGTTTGTGTTGGCTTATGTGTTTACAGGTTTACTCATGGAGTTGCACATTAGGGTTTATATGATGATGTTTAAGCAATGGAATAATATATCTGA
>JZKD02S0481940.1:250824-288226 GCA_000966675.3 Picea glauca | reverse complement strand
AGGATATTTGAATGACTATGGGGGGAATATCATCTCCACTTTTGAAGGGAAGATGTGGTACCCCTATCAAAATTGGGAGGCACTTTATTGAGAAAAGGTGGACGAGGGGAGAAAATGAAGGAATAAACCTCCAAGGGTGTTTTGGGAACCAATTTTTCTCACTTGGTTTTAGTCCCTATGAACACGAATGTTACTCACCATTCCATACTTAATAAGTGCCTCAGTTTTTGGAGTGGGGAAGCTATCATTATTTTCAGGTAACTAGAAGAACATAGACATCTAGGGGGTTTCTACCATGTTGTGTTTAAATCCCATAAATCCAAAGAAGGTATATCTTGAGGAAAAGGTATGAAAGGACACAATCCCTATGCTAGAAAAAAACTAGCTCAAGCTAGGTGGTAAGAGTGTGAAGGGGTGGCTATGTTCCTTCCTTCTTAGGTAATATCCTGAAGCACTACTCTATAGTTGTGTACCCTTGGAAAACTTATAAGTAGCAGGTATCTCAATTGGGTTCCCCACCTCCCATATGTTCCATGGGGTAATAGACAATGAAAACTTACTAAAAGTTCCACCATTGGGCTCCTATCCTTATGTTATGAACCAACGCCTTGAAAATGATAAAAATTTAATGAATAATAGTCCACTTTGAGGGGAAAACCTCCTTTTACATTATATCCAATATAGAAGACAATATATGATGAGATGAGATGATCCTAAGACTAGGTCTCCTTCTTGTATCTATATAGGAGACAAAGGGTACAATTATATTGAAAGGGTACAATGAAGGGTTCTATCCTACAAACAAATGTAACACTAGAATTGTAATAATTTAATATATGGGGATTAATATGGTTTTTTTTACTTAACATGGGGATTTGTCTAGGGATTAACATGCCCATCCCCTTCAAACAAGTGTTGTCCTAAACACTTTACTAA
The DNA here is from genome assembly GCA_000966675.3 of Picea glauca. Taxonomy (NCBI): domain Eukaryota; kingdom Viridiplantae; phylum Streptophyta; class Pinopsida; order Pinales; family Pinaceae; genus Picea; species Picea glauca. The sequence continues at coordinate 287,290 of JZKD02S0481940.1, read as the reverse complement.
TTGTGGGTCTTTCTGCATGAAGACCTCATCTTCCCATGTTTCCTCTTCCATTGGTAGGTTCTTCCATTTGATGAGGTACTCAATAATTGCTTGATTCACAACCGCTTAATCCTTGTTTCAAGGGTTGTTTCTAGTTCTAGTATGATTTTACCTTCTTCATTAATCTACAGTTAAATAGTTTGGATTTATATCTTGCCATTGATTACCTTCTTTAAGAAAGAAACATGGAATACTGGATGTACACGTGAATATGGAGGAAACTTCAATTTGTAATCCATACTTCCAATCCTTTGCAACATCTTATAGGGGCCATGGTATTTGGGTGCTAATTTATTGTCCTTATTTTGTTGCTTGAGGGACATCTGTTTATATGTTTGTAGCCTCACAAATACTCAATCCCCCACTTCAAATTCCCTTTCACTGTGATGTTGATCTGCTTATTTTTTATCCTATTTTTTGCCCCAACCAAGTTTTCCTTCAATAGTTTGAGAACCTCTTATAGGTGACCTATGTGGTCCTCCACTTCTTGAACTTGTGTAGTACCTTTCAAGGGTGATGTGATGGATGGAGGATGATATCCATAAAGTGCTAGAAATGGGGACATGTATGATGAAGTATGGAAGGATGTGTTGTACCACCATTCTTCCAATGGAAACCACTTGACCCATTATGTATATTTATCAAATGCAAAGCAATGAAGATATCCTTATAGATATGTATTCACAATCTCAGTTTTCCCATTGGATTGAGGATGGTAAGATGAGTTGTGAGCTAATTGAGTAACCAAACAAGAAAATAATTCATTCCAAAGATTTCTAGTGAAAATTGGATCTTTTCCACTTACAATAATTTTGGGGGCTCCATGTAGCTTTTGGAATATTTCCATGAACGTTGTGGCTATTTTACTTGCTTTAAAAGGATGATAAAGAGAGAAAAAATGGGAATAAGTTTTTATTCGATCCACTACTACCATGATGACATACTTTCCTTCAAATTCGGGTAAACTTGTAATAAAATCCATTGAAACTTCTTCCCAATGTTGTCTTGGTATAGCTAATGGTTGTAGGAGACCTAGCATCTTGGTTGTCTCTCCCTTATTCTATTGGTAGACCACACATTCAAACACAAAATTTTGAACATAATTTTAAATACCTTCCCTAAAAAAATCATTCTTGATCCTATGGTAAGTTTTCAAGAACCTTGGATGTCCTCCTATAGGAGAAGTGTGTAATTCCAAAATGACCTTCTATTTGAGTTGGGAATTTTTACATAAATATAGGTAATCGTGATACCATAGAAAATCATTCTTCTATACAGATTTATCTAATGTACTATGGTCCTTTTGTAGTTGTTGAATGATATTGCATACCTCTTGATATTTATTCCATTCTATCACTTCTTCTTCCACCCAATCAAATTGTGGAATATAAATAGCACATAGTGAACTCTCTGTTTCTTCTTCTTTCCTTGAAAGTGCTTCTGCCACAATATTGTGTTTTCCTTTCTAGTAGATAATTTAAAAGTCACAACCTAGCATCTTTGTAACCCATTTTTGTTGCTCTTCTGAAGATAATTGTTGCTCCAAGAAGTAATTCAAACTATCATGATCTATTTTTACTTTGAAGTGTCTTCCTGTTAGGTAAGGGTGCCATTTCTTAATTGCATGTAGTATGGCCAACATTTATTTTTCATAAATGGGTTTGAGTAATTTTTTTCCTTTAAATTGGTTTCTTTCAAAACCAAGGGGCCTTCCTTCTTGCATTTAAACTGCCCCAATTCCATGGCATTAAACATCACACTCCACAATTTGTTTTTGGTGAATTTAGGTGTGGCTAGGACAAGAGTTGTACACAAACCTCAAGTTTTTCAAAAGATTTGGTTTCTTATTGAGTCCAAGAAAATTCTTTCTTATTTAATATTTTTGTTAGAGGTGTCACCATTTGACCATAGTTTTTGAGAAAAATGCAGTAATAACTTGTAAATCCTAAGAATACTCTAAGTTTCTTCGAGGTTTTGGGAATTGGACATTCCCTAATAACTTTAATTTTTTTAGGGTCCACTTTTACACCTTCATGAGTTACAATATGATCCAAATATTCCACTTCTTGAACCCCAAAGGCACACTTGGAAGGATTTTCATAAATTTGTTTCTCTTCAAAAAGTTGTAATACTTTGTCAACATGTTGTACATGCTCTTTCAAAGATTTGTTGTAGATTAGTATGTCATCAGAAAATACCGACACAAATTTTCTAAGGAAGGGTTTGAAAACATAATTCATCAAGATTTGAAATGTTGGAGGTGCATTAGTAAGTCCAAATAGCATAACCAAAAAATCAAAATGACCTTCATGTGTTTTAAAGGATGTTTTGGGAATGTCTTCCTATCTCATTATGATTTGATGATATCCTGAATGAAGATCCAACTTAGTAAAGAAAATTGATCCATGCCATTCATTTAATAATTCATCAATGACATGAATATGAAACTTATCTTTCATGGTCATTTTGTTGAGTTGTCTATAATATGGACACATATGCCATGAACCATCCTTCTTCATAACCATCACTATCAGTGAAGAGAAAGAACTTTGGATAGGTTGAATGATGCCTGCCTCTAAAATTTCTTGGATCATATGCTCAATCTCACTCTAAAATTTATTGGATCATATGCTCAATCTCACCATATCAAAGATCAACACACCAATGTTTTTACATGGTAAAACCCCTGTGGGGAAACATTCATGGCCCTAGCCAACACAACCACTTGAGGAAATTTATTAATCCAAAAGAAAATATATTACTGAGATTTTCTCACAATCGATCATCGACAAATGAACCTCCATGATATTTAAATAGATATCATGGACCAATTGGGTGATAAGCCACATATCAATGTAGCCTTAAGATCAAGGAGAATATAAGCCATCAGATCACTCTATGTTGGGAATATATTGTGACCATTGTATTGCATATGCATACTAAAGAAACACACTAAGAAACACACTTTAAACTAATGACACATTAGACCAAGTTTATCTTAACTAACTCCTCAGTGTCTAAATATCCTAACATCCCTCCTTAAGAACAACTTGGGATATGATTGAAGGATTTACAAAGGTTACACTATAGGAGATGAAAGGAGGCATTAGAGCCTATCCCCCCTTAATGACAACTTCCTTAACTCCTAACATAGATCAAAGTTTGGAAAAATTCACTTCTGTAAGAGAATTTGTGAAAATATCTATAACTTGATCTTTTGTAGGGTAGAACAAGACTTCAATAAATCAATCATGATTTAGCTTTTTGATGAAGCACGTGTGTAAATCGATGTGTTTGTTGTGATGAAGTTGAACTAGATATATGGTGAACTTTATGGCACTTTGATTGTAATACTAGAGGGTGGTCATATGCTGTTGTTGGAATCCAAAATATGAAAGGATCTGTCAAAGCCACAAGGATTCTTGACATGCATTAACCATTACTTGGTACTCTGCTTCCATTGAAGAAAGTGAAATAGATTATTGTTTCTTACAAGCCCAAGTGATAGGTCCATAACCAAGGATAAAAACATAACCTTTAGAAGACTTTCAATCATCAAGGTCATCATCCCAATAGAAATTAGTGAAACCAACCAATAAAGGAGTATCCCATGGACTATTATGTATCCCAAATTGAAATGCACCCCAAACATATTGAAGTATCCTTTTAGTTGATTTCCAATGGATTTCATGGGGTGATTGCATATACCCGGAAACATGACCAACATCAAAGGAAATATCAGGTCAGGTATGATTCAAATATAAGAGGCTACCAACTATCTGATGGTACAAAGTGACAACAAATTCTGGAGAAGTAAAGATGGCAACAAGTTTGACTCCATACTGGAAGGGAGAAGGGGCTGGTTTAGAATCATCCATGTGAAAGCGGTGAAGAAGGTCACAATCATACTTAGACTAGGAAATAAATATTCCTTCCTTGGTTTACAATACTCGGAGGCCAAGAAAATAATGCAAATAACCTAAGTCTATCATTTAAAATTTCTTTGTAAGGTTGGATTTCATAAGAGTTAAAATTTTAGGGTCACAACCAGTGAGATAAGGTCATCAATACAAAGAACAAGTATTATCATATGGCTTCCTACTTGATTGGTATAGACATTAGGGTGATAATGAAATCTAGAAAAGTTGTTTTCAAGAAGAAAGATATCCATTTTGGCATACTAAGATCGAGGAGTTTGTTTGAGTCCATAAAGAGATTTATTGAGGCAATAAACAAGGTTGGATCCATTATAGAAAAAACAAGGAGGTTGTTCCATGCATATTTCTTCTTGTAAATCTCCATGAAATATGGTGGATTTAACATCCATCTGATGGTCCTCCCATTTATGTGAGGAAACAAGGGCTAGAAAAATGCAGATGGAATGCATTTTGGCTATAGGTGAAAAGGTTTCATTATAGTCTATGCATTCAACTTGAGAGAATCCTTTGGAAACTAGTCAGTCCTTATGTCTTTCAACACTTGCATCCGATGCATACTTAGTTATATACACCCATTTACATTTGGAAAGATTTATTCCTTTCATAATAGGTACAAGATCCCAAGTACCGTTCTCCATTAAAGAACAATATTATTCATTCATTGTTGTGTCCCAATCTAGATGACCTAAATCTTCTGCAAATGTTTTTGGATGACGAGTCTCTAAAACTTGAGCCAAAAGAGAAGAGTCTTTCTATAACTTTGGACGTGTTTGATGCTAATCTGAAGGATCACCGACAAGATCACCAACTACTTCTCATGTTGAACATACCCATCTCAAAAGTGGCGATGTTGGTGCAAGTTCATGTTCAATGACTCATTTGGACGGAGGTGAGTAGGAAGAGGTGTATTTTTATCCTCACCGTCATCATCTAAAAATTAAGAAACCAAATCAGGAACAAAAGATGGCACAAACGCCAACTATGGCTCACAGGCTGAAGATGGAACAAATTGCAAATCAGGCTTGCATACCAAGAGATTTTTATAAAATTTAATATCTCTTCTAATAATAATTTCATTGGAATGAGGTTGAATAATTTTGTAACCTTTGACATCTTCATAATATCCAACAAAAATACACCTCTCACTTTTAGGATGCAATGATTTTCTTTTCTCAATAGGAATGTGAACCCATGCCACACTACCAAATACATAGAAGTGGCTTACATCTAGCTTAATTTTATTCCATGCTTCTTCTGATGTTATATTTTTTAGATCCTTTGTGGGAGTGCGATTTACTATGTAATTTTCACAATTGATGGATTCCTCCCAATAATGAATACTTAATCCTTTAGATTGGATCATACAGTTAGGCATTTATTTTAATGTGTGATTCTTTCTTTCAACAACACCACTTTTTTGTGATGTATATGGAATAATATGTTGCATCTAAATTCCCTGTGCAGTGTAGTAAGTTGTAAATTTATTGTTCACATATTTTCCCCCATTATCTATTCTTAATATTTGAAGTTAATGTCTAGATTTTTTTTCTACAAGGGCCTTGTAGGCCAAAAACTTGTCAAATTTTTTTTTCTTAAGTTTTAAGAAGTAAACCCATGTGTGCATGGAGAATTCATCAATGAATGTTAAGAAATACTTGCACCCACATAAAGAAGGAGAATAAAGTGGACCACACAAATCACTATGAAAAATCTGCAAAGGGGTCGAGGCGTGCCAAAATGCACATTTATCAAAAATGTCTCAATGATGTTTGTCGATAAAACAATTGGAACAAACACCATCTTTGTAAGAAACAAGTGGAAGACCAATCAACATGTGTTTATTACATAGTTGTTTCAATGAGGTATGGTTTAAATGACCAAACCACTCATGCCAAAGTTTACTCAAGTCATCACTATGAGCAACAAAAATTGATGGAAAAGATGATGAACCAAAGTTTTCAAATTTGTACAACTTGGTAATATCATCAACAATTCAAGTTGCGAGGACATGCTTAGGATATTTTAAATCCTTGATTACAACTTGGTGAGGTGAAAAATATATGGTTTTACCTTCACTTGAATGAGTGATTTGATACACTGATAGAAGGTTGCAGGAAAGACTTGGAACACACAATACATCATTGAAATGACCATTATATCTTCATTTGTTCAAGACCCTACAACACTAAGAGATCCATCATCACCAACAAATATTTTCTTGGTGTTACATTAATTAAGAGAAACAAATATGGCTTTATCCTTAGCCATATGATAAGATGCTCCAAAATTGATAAGTCACTCATAAGAGGAAGAAATAGAAGTTACATTGAAGGAGAAACAAGAAGAAGAAAGTGCATGTCCATGAGAAGAAGAAGATGAAGAATCAATATTGATATTGTGTTTCTTCATTGCTGCTTCTAAGTCTTCCATATTTTTAAAACATTTAGACTCCACATGACCATCTTTCCCATAAAAGTTGCAATGTCTCTTAGTATTCTTACTTTTGGATTTTTCTCCTTTGTCACCATTAGGAACAAAAGTTGGTGGAGAGGGTTTGCGACCCTTGTTTTGCTTGTCGTTGTGGTGAGAATGTTGCTTCTTGAGATTCTTTGATTTATCTTTCTTCTGGGCCACTAGATATTTGTTGGACGTACATGCAGTGTTGATCAATCCAAGTTTCACAATCTTATCTTGCTTTCGAATCATATCATCACAAAATGACTCAAGAGAGGGTTCTTTATAAGCACTCCCTAGAGATTCTCTGGTGGCATAAAATGTAGATACAAAAATAGAGTATGCACTACCAAGCTTGACAAGAATTGCATATATGCATCAACATTTCTTTAGATATAGCTTGCAGTCTATACATAAAAGTACAACTGTTTTGAACTTAGATAAATAATATTTAATGCAAGGGAAATCATTGGGACTTAAAGTCATTAACTGATTTTCTAATTGATGGGATCGAATAATATTATGTTTAGCAAACACAACTTGAAGCTTTTCCCAATCTTCAACGAGGGCATCAACTCCTTGAAGGTGAAACATTAAATCAAGAGAGATAGAAATTTTGATTAGTCCATGTGCTTCATAACTCTTATTATCCCATTTGACTTTCTTTTCATCATCAATGAGTTCTATTTTTTTTCCCAAGGTAGTCTTGTACAATCCTTTACTTCTTAGTACATCCTCCATATGGGATTTTCATGAGAAGTAGTTGGTGTCGGTAAGCAAACGATCACTTAGAAAATATCCATAGAATATGGATTTAAAGGATTAAAATAATGTTCTGGATGGAACGATCTCGAAAAAATAGGTTGTTTAAAAAAATGACACTAAAAACAAACTTTGGATGCGAAAGTTATGCCATTTTGAAAAAAAAACATAAATGGTAACCAAAGAGCCACGTGACAAGTAGAAGTTTGTCCACGTGGTGATTCTCCTTCTTATATAACTTTTCCTATAAGCTCACTTTTAAATAAGTTACTTATGAAGTGACCCACGTTTATAGAACAAGTGAGACTCACTTTTACAATGACGTTATTTTATAAATGAAAGTTGCATGCAAAACAAATAACATAAATTAAATATTAAAGTGGTTTAGTATTGATTCACTTTTATAATTAAGTCAAATTCACTTTATAATGAATGCATGAATTAAAAAAAAAAACGAAAAAACAAAAAAAAGACTTGAACTCAAGATCTCTTACTTATTAAAGAAAATTTTAACCAAGTGAGTTAGTGAAAAACACATTATAATCTTAAGAAGGAGGATTGGGGGTGTTGTTGTGGAAGACAACCTTGGAGTGCATGCTCAATAAAAACATATTTTCATGCATTCACATACACAACAAAATTATCTTCTCAACAACAACAATAAGGGGTTAGATCTCAGTTAACTTACCTGGAAAATGCAAGTTTTCTCTCTATTTCTAATTTACCGAGATTGCACAGAGCGCACAAAAAAGAGAATACATAGACAAGAAAACAATTTCCACTATGTTTCATATTTTCGGAGATTTCATAGAGCATGGAGAAAAGAGAATACACAAAATAGAAAGAGTAGCAACCCATAAACAAAACAAAAAAACTGAAATATTATCTCTGTAATAAAAATTTTAAAAGGACATATTCAAGATTTATACCTACGGATTTGATTGAAATGGATGTATCTTGGGAAAACATAAAACTTTTCAGGTGAAAAGGAAAGTGTTCATAACTAAAATGAGAACTCCATATGCAATGAAATAGTAATCTCATCCTAGACATGTACGAAAATGGTAGAAACTAGAGATGCGACAACACAACTTAAAGAGCTCGATCTAAAACGAGAGAAGGTATTTAAATGTGCTATGGTACCATGTTCGAAATTTTTTTTACTCCAACAAAGGAAAAACACTTTTAGTAACCACTCACACAGCCAGATCAAATATCAACACATACATGTTTTTACATGGTAAAATCCCTTAGGGGAAACATCCACGACCCCAACCAATGCAACCACTTAAGACAATTTATTAATGAAAAATAAAATACATTATAAAGATTTTCTCACAATCAATCATCGACAAATGACCCTCCATGCTCTTTAAATAGATATCATGGACCAATTGAGTGTTAAACCACATATCAATGTAGTCATTAAGATTGAGGAGAATATGGGCCATTGGATCACTTTATGTTGGGAACATATCGTGATCATCAGATTATAAATGCATACTAATGTATACTAAAGAAACACACTTTAACCTAATGACACATTATACCATGTTGATCTTAAATAAATCCTAAGTGTCTAAATATCCTAACAAAAAATGTCAAGATAATTGATTTCAATATTAGTCACAAATAACACAATATATCACCGATAGCCGATAGCCAATACCCCTTATCGGGATCGGGGGAAATCCAGGAAGATCACAATAAACATTTTGATCGTGATAAATTTACCCCCAATCACCGATCCCCTATTCATTTTCGACATCGAGACTTTTTTGAGGAAGACGATCCGAGAGCGCTTTGGTAGGATTATCATCGATCATCGATCCTTGGCAATTCTTCGGCATCGACAAGATAAGGTTTGTTCTAGAACGAATGGATTAAGAAAATTCTTGACTTCGAATAACATAAACAAATTGAGTCACTGGTCTCTGAAGCCACGTGTCTCCACTAGGTAAGAAGGTCGTATGGTCTAGTCTTATCCCAAGTCTTTTTTTGGTTCCTTAGGTCCTAGTCACGTCTCCTAGTCAATTTTTCCACGTCAACACTGTACGGTAAGATCAATCAGTGTCGGAGATTTTACAGGAGGATATCAATGAAAACATTCCTAGCACAACCCCAATCCCCGATCCACCCACTAAAAGAGTGACACAACGGGACATTTTAGCATTAAGTACGATCATATTTTTTGCATTTAAGGAGCTAATTAATACCCGATCTCGCATTAGTTTCTACCTCATGCGCCAATTAATAAAAAACAATTTGAAATCACCGATAGACCACATCAACACCCACACCTCCGCCGTCAACCCACGATGAATTTAAGTAATAGAGATTCGGCGACAAATTTGTTAAAATTTCACTCATAACTCGAATTGAATGGCTAATGCGACACAGTAAGAACTTCCCTGTTTAAATTCTCTTGAGTCATGGTAAACATAATCATTCTGCACATAAGAGGATTCTGGAGCATCCAAAGGAGCAAGGCAAACGAATCAAAGGCTGTATCAACTCATTATTTATCGAAATAACCAGGTTTTAACAAGCTTCAGAGGTATGTATCCGAGTATGTAAATTTTGCATGGATATAATTTATATGTTTTTATCCGGGTTTTGTTTTTACACAGTCTTTGAAATTTTATTTTAAGTTGCAGGAAAAATGCCACCAAGAAATCCAACCATTAAACGATCATCGAGGGCACCGAAGCTGAAAGAACTAGAGGTAGGTGAAGGCTCTTCCCCAGGGGTCGCAAAACAATTGGAATATGCCCTGAGGCCGAAACCTGTCATTAAGACAACAACGAAGAAGGTTTTCATCCAACCTCGGGACTTTGGCGATATAGAGGCAAACACCAAGTCCAAGATGGTGCTCCCACATTGGGGAGAACTCTTTAACAATATCAGTCAAGAGGAATACCCAGAATATGTCCCACACAATGATCCATATGTAATGACGCTCAACGACGAGGTGTTCTCGAACATCCAATGGTCGTACCTACATATGGTGGCAAGCAGAACCCCCATTTCCCCTTTCATAGAGGTTCTTAAATGGATCATCGACCACACAAACACACATAAGTGTCTAATCAATGACGACAATGGTGAGTGTGTCAGAGTGTTCCTCTTGGTATAAGTTCAGAAATACTACAAGCTTAGAGACCTTGAGGAGCGGCTAAACAAAGACTTCATCATGAATTTATACGAACACCACGACACCAGTTGAGTGATGGCCTCATGGTGGAGGGAGGACAAGAAGTTTACCAACCGGAGCACTGGTTGGTATGGAAGATCTAACTTAAGGGAGACATACGTCTATTTGATGGCTCTCATCTGTCGATTGTACGGAGAGAAAGATTGCTCCAGGTTTTTAGAGGCATGGATGCCTTTGGCATACATAGTTGGGAAAAAAGTATAAGAATTCCTACTCTCTCATCTGCAATGAATTCATCGCCCATATTTATTTTATTCTTTTTAAGGAATTCCTAAGGCTATTGACGACAGCCAAAAATATGATATCCAAGGTAGGCCATTGGTATTTGGATGAGCGCGCCACCTACTTCAGGGTATTTGAGGCCACTAGAGCACCACATCTCCTACCAGCTTATGTCCCAGACCAACTAGTAGTAGGAGAAATATGTTATCAAACCATGTTGCAGGGTTACAACACCACCCTGGTCAAGGACAAGAAACATGCATTCATACCTTGTGGTTTCCATGTAGGTTTTTACTTGGTAAAGGATACCTCTCAAGCCAAACAAGAAGGGATGAGCCAACTCGAGTTTAGATTCCCGAAGGGCAGATTCTGCGAGCACGATACAAAGATCCTGGTCTTGCAACATGCTTCACAAGTGTCGTCTTGCTGGTTGTACACCCACGACAAATTCGAAGATGAAGTCTTCATAGAAAATGCCCAGGATTGGGACGAGGTGGTACAAAATATGGTCGACCCGAAAATGACCAAGTCCAGGGCCATGATCCTAGATGAACAAGTGACGAAAATAGAACAATGGACTCAAGAGGCCCTTAGAGCTAGGGAATAAATCAAAGTGACAAAGGCAACATAGGTTTCCCAGGTGGATCTGGTGCAAAACAAGGGATTTCTTATGACACCAGAGGCACATGAAAGGGGATTTATTCTGATGGAACAAGCACAGAGAGTAATTGATCATTTTTAGGGTGACCCTGAACTCATATAAATGTCAGGGGTCCCTGCCGACAACCCAGTTGAGAGTCAGGAAGGTCCAAGTTGCCTGGAGCTAATACAAATTGACAAAATCATCAGGTTAGATGACCCTACAGTTACAACGCCATAGGCCAGATCACCAGGGAATGTTTCGACTCATTTAGAGATAACAAGGACTTCTGGGAGAGCAAGTGCACCAAAACCCCTCCATGAATTGATAACAGTCTATGATGATGAGGAGAGTTCAGAGGTGTCCTTGGTAACTTTGGTGCAGATAAAAGAGGAAAAGGAGCCCGGTAAGGCATCTTTCCTAGTTCTTGATGCTCAAATTCAAGTCCTTCCACAGAATGATCAGGAGGTCGAAAGTGTCTTAGAGACTGAGCTAATCGAGGTCCTGGAGACCCAAGTGGATAGTCCAAAGGATGATCCAGGGGTAGGAGAACAAGAAGAAGAAGTTCTACAATAAGAAATTGACATCTCAACAGTCGATTATCAAGTAAGTACCGAGCCTACCCTCAATGCTTGAATTTCAGCTGATACTCTACCTCCCGATGAGCAACAGCTAGAGGCTGGACCTTTGGAACACACGGAAGAGGTTCAAGAACCCAACCTTGAACAAATTTACATCATCAGAAGCCTGGGAAATATGCTTACCTAGGGAGATCAACAAATCCCTAAACTCGTAGATGAATTTGCTGACATACAAGCCATCTCCTATGACTGGAAGAGGAAATCCATCATGACAAGAACCACCAAGAAGAGGAGGATTACTCTGTATCGCTCCATCCTCATCGCCACAGAAGAAAAATTGATCAACACGGAGCATGCCAAGACATCCAAGCTTATCGGCGCAGGGATGGAAATCACAAATGCCACCCTAGATAGAGAGAGAAAGGATGAAGAGGAGTTGGCCGCTATGCTGAAGGATTTGGAGCATCTGTGCCATCTGACGAAATATTATCAGGACTCCACACAGGCCACGATGTTCCTGAGAAGCGAATTCCTGGAGGCCTATAATAAATTTACGAATGAGCGACACCTTTTCACTTTAAGTATAACCGAGTTCCAAGAAGACACCCTCATGGCACTGGTGACGTGCAAGGATATGGAAAGGTGGTACGATAGATCACACCAAGTAGTGGAAAGGATCGACTACATTGGTGCAGTCCAACAGGGTCGAGAGGCCAAAGAGAATGACATCCAGGTACTAAGGGACAGTAGCATTCACCACATAAAGAAGTCTGTCGAATACTGGGTGAAAATTTCCCAAGAACGTCATCAAGAAATCCAAGAAAAATGGGCCAAGTGCAAAAAAATCTGGACCAATATCAACCGTGCGATGAGAGACATTGACCTTCCAGAATTTGACACACTCGATGACTTTGTCGAATTGCATGACATAGTCAAATTACATGCCAAAAAAGACTTATCGTGGGATGCAAAGATAGAAAAGGTGGTGAAAATGGCACCAGATCAAGTGCAATAGTTCATGGAACACACGATCAAGGCTCAGACCGTGTTACAATAGTTAAGTTCTAGAATAGTCAAGTATCGGGCACGAGCAGTAGAGATAAGGGATATCCTTTCGGCCCCAATGGAACAACAAATATTCCTGTATGCCAACACATGAGAGGATATCTTCATCAAATGGTCAAAGTACGAGAAGATTCATCCACTCAAGTGAAACATTTGATGACTCTTAGAAGACTGAGCAAGGAAAGCGCCATGTGGTGATATTTTGTTTTACTTAGATTGCACTTTTAATAGTTATTTTTAGTTAATAATGTGTTATAAATAGGAGGATTGACCTGTTAGAAAAGGTCGATGGTGGTTGCAAAGACCCTCATTTTTGGATTTGTAAATAACTATTTCAGAGATGCCTTAATTGAGAAGTCTTTTTTAGGACCAGAAAGTTTGTGTTTTTCATCAAAAGCGTGTGTGATTGGATCTGAAGAAGAATGATTTCTGAGTTTATCTCATGAATGGATGTTGTAACAAGTAAGAGCCTCTGAATCTGTTGATAAGTAATCTTATTCAATATTTTTATAGTTCTTGTCTTTAATGATGAAAATTAAATCATTGTGTTAATATGTGATTGATGATTAGAGTTAAGGAAACTATTTTTCTCGCCATCGTTTTTTACATGTATGTTTTTCTCCTGATAATCTTATCTCAGTCAATAATTGGAACACCAACAGGTTAATGTATTAGTACTAGGCTTGTTGTAGGTGTAAGAATCATTGTTTGCATGATTGAGCAGAAGGGTTATCCCGAACTTAGCCTTCTTCAGTAGTTAAGTCCTTTCCCTTTGTTACCCAACTAGTTTATACCGACATTTATCTTGTATCAGTCCCACCTATAAGAGAAAATACGAAAAGAGAACGTTCGAACTGAAGGAGGAGTTTTCACAAGAAGACATCATGTCGATCACTACGTAAAGCCCATTGATTAATTTGTTGGATCACAATATCTGGAGAACCACTCCACCATTAAACGTTGCAAAGTCTAATTGGGCCTTAGTGGTGGGTTTGGTTCCTACTATTGAGTTAAAGGGTTTTAGGACCCCTCAACAAAATTGGCATTGGGAGGAGGGTCTAAGGAATGAATGGATGACAATATTTTTGAGATAATATTTCACACAACCTGTAGATTCAAAACAATCCACATGCATGGTTAGTCATTCCCAAGACATCCCACACATACTGAGTACTCTTGAAATGAGTAAATCACCCCAACAAGAGGAAGAACATATATTCCCTGAAATACCCTATGCTCTCCCTCACAAGGAGTTGAACCAATTCAGAATAATCACAAGAGCTTATGCCTGACAAATCGGAGTGTTGCCCTTAGCTTTGTTACTTCCTCGTAGAAAACAAGTAAGTAGACTAGTGGTCGATACCCCTGACTAGGTTTTTGTGCACACAGTAGAAGACCTGATATATTTTTCCCTCACCAAAATCGAATATCCTCTTAATATAATTCCCGAAACACTAGTCAACAACTGCTCTGAGCCAGACGATTTTTCAGTCGAGGAAGGGTTTAACTCAGAATGCTCGGTTTTGGGATCAGACGACATGGAAGATAACAATGATCATAATGAAGAAACAGGAAACCCACCTCAGAATAATCAACCTTGGTTGGCGAGAGATGCTCTGTCCATCCCTAGATGAGTACATAACCTTCCCAAACATCTAGAAAAGTTACTCCCTAAATTTGACCCTGAAACCTCAGGATTGCCTGAAGACCATATCAAAAAATTCATACTAGCTATTAGACTAATGAATGTCCAACATGAAGACGTAGTATGAAGGATTTTCCCCTATACTTTTGAGAATTCAACCTTCACGTGGTATTTTAACTTACCTGTAGGATCCATAACCAGTTGGACGAATTTTCAAAAGGATTTTCTAGATAAATTTGCAAAAGAAACCACTACAGGAGCTTTGATGGACGAGTTGTTTTCCACCACCATGAGTTCAAAGGAGAAGGTTAAATAATTTAATAAATGGTTCACCACTATACTAAAAAAAATTCAACCCAAATCTAAACCCACTCAAGAGTTTCAAATCGAAGTATATGCTAATGCTCTCCCAGCTTCTATTTCCATGTTTGTGAAGAGGGCTGCCAAAGCAAGCTTAGCTGAGAATTTTGAAGAAGCCAAAACAATAGAATTTCAAATGAAGGGATGTAAAGAAGGCCAGGTCTCACTAATTAAGAAGGAAGTTCAACCTCCTCCTAGGAGAGGATTGTTGTTGACTAGACCCCCAGGGAAAAAAAAAGAACAAGGTCCCAAAAAGGGAAGTGGAGACATAGAATACCTATAACGCATGATTAAGAAATTGTCAAATGAAATCATAGACATGAAAAGAAGTGCAGGGGAAGGAAACCAAGGCCATAGGCCCTATAAACCCTTTTTTAAAAGAAATCCACCTTTCAAAGAAATTGAACCCCCCCTAGCCAACTTAAACATCGATATGGGAAATGTAGTATCCGACTCTTTCTGTACCTATCACCAAGAGAAACACTCTGAAAGAGACTGCCCACAATGGGTGCATGCCATGGATTTGATGGAAAACCAGTTTCTATATGAGGTTTTCCTAACTGAACAATCAAGCGACTCAATTATGAATATTGTTGATCAGGAAGAATTTGATCCACCTGAAGAAACAACCATGTTGATATGGGACCCTGATCTACCAATGCCTTTCGATGACCTATTTGAGGTTCAAGAACCACTCGTAGAAGTCTTGGATGTGCAAACATGAAGTAGGGGTCAACGCGTCTCAAACGAACTCACCATGACCCAAACTTTGGGAGGAAAGCCAACTCCTGATCAGCTGAAAGCATCTTTCGTCCCCCAAAGAAACCCTATAAACATACATACACGAGAATCACCCAAACTAGATTACAACATAGTAGAAGATTTGAAAAAGTTGAAGGCAAATATATCGGTCATGGAAATGTGTATAATCTCTTAGCAAAAGGAATTTCTATTAGAAGCATTGAAATCAGTAGAAAATCCCACAACAAGCATTGACCAAGGAGAAAATATAACTCCCACAGATCTAATAAAAAAAACCAATTGTGAAAGCTTGCTCTGAAGATAAGAAGGGAAAACCTTTTGTCCCACCTTTCCTTTTGACATTTGAAGTCTTCAACATAAACCTCCATAACTGTTTGGTGGACTTAGGAGCATCCTCTAATGTTATGACTTTGTCTATATGCAAGAAATTAAACGCAACCCCTCTCAAAAGTGATAAACATGTGATACAACTAGACAGAACTCAAGTAAAATTTATGGGAGAAATCAAAGATGTAATGATCAAAATGGTGACTCACCCGGAATTTGTTCAAGTAATTGACATCATTGTAGTAAATATCCCAGAAGCTTACAGATTGCTACTAAGCTGAAATTGGTCCAAGAATTTAAACAGATACTTTAGTACAGACTGGGCTCACCTCTGGTTTCCATTAAAGGGACACACGAATACGATCAGAATCGATAGGGAAAGATATCTAAATAATACTGTCACCGACATAGAAATGCTTGACGAACCCTCATCAACAGATTTCCCCATGCTAGGAAATTATTCCTGCGACTTCGAGTTCGGGAATTTATCCCCCCTCTCATGTGATATCCCTCTTACTCAATACTCTGAAATAATTTTTCAAAAAAATTTGCCAACAACGGCGGAGGAAACCCTCTTCTGCTAGGAACAAGTGTTAGAAACCACAGAACATATAAGAGGAAAGGAGGAAAGTGATAAGAAAGAGGATGTTGATAGGTTTTTCCCACAAATTTGGACCTTATATTTCGATGGATCCAAATCACAAGAAGGGTCAGGGGTAGGATGCATCCTCATTGATCCAAAAGGTAAACAAAATTTCCTATCCTGTAGACTAGAATTTGAATGCACAAACAACACTGTCGAGTATGAAGTTCTAGTACAAGGGATAAAGAAATCCATGGAATTAAACATTAAATAATTGAAGGTTTTTGGAGATTCTGAAATCATCGTCAGAAAAGTAAGGAACATTATACATTGCAACTCTCCCCACCTGAGAAATTACAAATAGGAAGTGCACAGACTTATAGAATGTTTTGAAGCCTTCAACATTACAGTGATCCCCAGAACAAAGAACACTCTAGCTGATTCTATGGCCTTTGATGCCTCAAGGTTATCCCCTCTAGAATACTACAAAGCCTCCCGATTCACTGTGGAGCTACTCTACAAACCATCGATGCCCAATAATATTTCTAATTGGAAGGTTTTTGAAGGGGATGAACAGATCATAAAATTTTTGACCAATCAAGATAATTTTAAAGACTTGGATATTGACGATGAAGTATTCCAGGAGCAATTAACAGAAACTGATTCTCATATAGATCAACTGACTTAAAAACCAAGGTCTCACACGATATCGAAAGGAGTGGCCAATTTAAAAAACATTTTTGACCTAAGGGAAAGATTTAAAGGGTCAAAGAACGCAAAGACGGGGAGTTCTTTCCCCATGCATGAAACTATAAATCTAGTATCCCTGGAAAACCCCAAGAATATAAATCTCGGAAAGACAGTATCTAAAGAGAAAAGGAATGCCTATCTCAAAATTTTCAGGCAATATCAAGATGTCTTTGCATGGTCCTACCGAGATATGAAAACTTATGACACTTGTATCATCCAACACACAATCTCGTTAAACCCCAGAGTGAAACCTTTCCAATAGAAGCTCTGGAAGTACCACCCATCCCTAGAGCCTCTCATATGTCAGGAGTTAAGAAACTACTATATGCCAAGATTATCTTCCAGGTTAGACACTCTGCATGGGTAGCAAATTTGGTTCATGTGAGGAAAAAGTATGGGGAGATATGCCTATGTGTAGATTTCAGAAACCTCAATAGAGCTTCAGAAAAGGATAATTACCCAGTTCCACCAATGGAGCAACTCTTGCAGACCGTGTCCAGCTTTGATATTTTCTCCCTGCTAGACGGTTTTTTAGGCTACAACCAAGTTTTAGTTTTAGAGGAGGACCGTTTGAAGAGTACCTTCTGAACCAAGTGGGGAACCTTTTCTTATAAGTGCATGCCCTTTGGGTTGATCAACGTAGAGGAAACCTTCCAGAGGGCCATGGACGTAGAATTTTGAGGACTAATCAACAAGTGTGTAGTAGTCTATTTGGATGACGTGACCGTGTATTCAAAGAACAGAGGAGATCACATCCAACACTTAACCCAGATTTTTGAAAGGTGTAGGAAATATGGTATCTCCTTAAACCCTAAGAAAAGTATATTTGGTGTCGAGGAAGGTAAATTGCCAGGTCATATTATATATCAAGCATGGATTCACATAGACACATAAAGGATTATGGCTATAGCTCAACTTCCATTGCCTCATAACAAAAAGGCTATGCAATCTTTCTTCGAGAAAATCAATTTTGTAAGAAAATTCACTCCCGATTTCGCTTAAAATATCAAACCCTTACAAAACATGATCCGCAAAGATGCTAAATTTAAGTGGGACGATGAATGGAAAAGGTCTTTCAGCAATATTAAGACTGCGACATCTTAAGCCCCAGTGTTGCGAAGTCCTGATTTTAGCAAATATTTCTTCCTCTATACTTTTACCTCCGACCAATCGTTAGCTGCAGTATTTTCTCAGAAGGATGATGACAACAACGAGGCCCCGGTATCATTCATGAGCATTAATATCCAAGGGCCCGAATTGAATTAACCTTCTATAGACAAACATGCTTATGTAGTGTACAAGGCAGTGAAACACTTCATATCTTACATCCTTAAGAACCATACCAAAGTCATCGTGCCTCACCCTGCAATCCGATCCCTATTCACTCAATAGGATATGGGGGAGAGAAGATGAATCTAGATGGCAGTAGTCCAAGAATTTGATCTAGATATAAAACCTACTAAACTATTTAAGGGACAAGGATTATGCAAACTAACAGTTGAATCCCAAGACCAAGTAAATGAAAACCCTGGATGGGAGAATGAACTAGCAATATGGTGTGGTAAGGCTTCATACATCTCCCCAGGGAAAGAGTCTTGGTATGAGAAACTGACTTATCTCCTGCATCATGGAACTTTCCCAGAAAACCTAAATCCTAGGTGAAAGGAGATCCCTCAGGTTAAAATCATCACAATATCGCCTCATCAATTTGGTTCTCTTCTATGTTAATTATGATGGGGTACTTTTAAGATGTCTCGAATGCGAAGATCCAGACAAAGTTCTGAAGGAGCTCCATGATGGTCCTGCATGTGGAAATTTTGTGGGAAACAACACCGCTCACAAAATATTGTGAGTTGGCTATTATTGGCCTAGTCTCTTCAAGGATGTGCACACATATGCTAGAAACTGTAAAACTTGCCAAATAAGCACAAGGAGGGAAAAGAGAGTAGTTGTCCCACTCCAACCTATGTTTGTTTCCAGGCCATTCGAGCAATGGGGGTTAGATATCATAGGAGAAATTACACCAAGTTCTTCAAAACATCATAGATACATACTGACTGCCATAGACTATTTCACGAAAAGGGAAAAGGCCATCCCTCTAACTCATGTGAATGAAAAAGTGGTGATCCAATTCATAGAGAAACAATTGATTACCAAGTTCGGGATGCCTTCCATCCTTGTCTTTGATAATGCAACTTAATTTTATTCCACCTTATTAACAAAGTTTGATCTAGAAAAAGGAATCATAATCAAATACTCTGCAAACTATTATCAATAGGCAAGCAAAATGATAGAATCAACCAATAATAACCTAGTGAGGATATTAAAGAAAACAGTTGCAGACAACCAGAGGAATTGGCACAATTCACTCCATAACGCCTTATGGGCTGATAGAATAACACCCAAGGAATCCATAGGAAATTCCCCATACTTTCTGGTATATAGATAGGAAGCCATTCTCCCGAACTGGCTATATATTTCATCTCTTCATCTTTCTCAGGATTCGAGAGGACAACCCTCATCAGTTATACAAAAAAGAATCGATACCCTCCTCATGTTGGAAGAAGAAAGGGAGAAAGAAAAATAAAAGTTCATAGCTCATCAAAAGATAGTCAAAAGGTGGTTTGATAATCATAAGGCTAAAGAGAATAATTTTGAAGTAGGAGACTTAGTCCTAAAATGGGACAGAGAAAATGAGCCTAAGGGAAAACATTCGAAGTTTCAGAATCTATGGCTCATACCTTTTTAGGTAGATGAGAAAATTGGGGTAGGCACGTATCGGTTGCAGAATCTGAAGGGGGAACTTGACGCCCTCTCGGTGAATGGCCAAGCCCTAAAACAATATTTCCATTAAAAAAAAAAACAAGTTTTGTGTGTGTATTTTCACGATGTTTGGTTTTAGGTAGGTCGATTACGAAATGCATATTTTTTTTTATTTTTATTTTCTATAGTACTTCTGCACTTTTGAAGATCGTTTTTAGCAAGACGGTGGTTGACCTCAATTCATGTGATATGCCAAACTCTGTTCCTGAATCATCGCTCACATTCAACACAAGAAACGTTGGGAGACCTGCGGGTGTTTTAAAGGAGTTCTATATCTAACCTGTGCATATGAACAACCTTGGAAAAGTGATGAAGTGTCTGTCGGGTGGCCTAGTAAAACCTTAAGGGAAATATGGTAAGCTAGAAATAAATACATGCGCCTCAAGACAGAGCTAGCAAAAAATTCACCCTGACCATCTCATTTTGAAAATAACGGACGTCCTCCTCTCCCACTCGCTCAGGGCATTCTTCCAAAATAAAATCAACTATATCAAACAAGTGCATAGTAGGAGAGGGTATGCAGATAACTCCATCAAGGCTATTGATGCTCATTGGAAGCGAAGCAAGGTTTGTGACGTCCGGGTGACTCTGTCGAGGCTATGGACGCGCTCTAGAAGCAGAGCAACACTATAGCAAGTGGACGATGATAACTAAAAGGACTGGTGCCAGTGAATGCTTTACTTGAATATTGTCAAAGGGGGGCATGATTCAAGGTTACAGGAAATGAAGGTGGAATAAAGGTTGAGAAAAACCCACAGGCAGGCCCTGATGCATCAACCAAGGAATTTCAAATGCAAGGATAAAAGAGGCTCTGATAAAAACCAGTTAAGATCTTAACCAAATTTTGCATTAGCTGAGCCTGATATAGGAATAGATATTATGTTTTCACCCAGTAAGTCGCCATTTGTTGAGCACTCAACACACCCTAAAAATCCTCTGTCAATTTTTACTTTTTTGGGTACCACTTGATCTTCTGCACTGTCTCATTCAATTTCATTTTTGGAAAATGTTTTGTCTTTTCTTATTTTCATGAATCACATCACCTATTCAAGTTTGCTTGTACTTATGAAACCTCATGACTAAAAATACCTTAACACCTTAATAAAGAATGGCAGCCAAACACTTCACTGAATGTGCTCAGGGTCGACATCAGAAGGAATTCAAAGAAGGAAAAAGAACCACTCGGAAAACCGCAGTCAACAAGCGCCGATCTCCATAGACATCGACAGAAGGGATTTTTGGTTTGTGTTAAGTTTTTGGAATAAATATATCACTGATAACCGACATCGGTAAAAGACAAGGATGACATACGTTAACGAAGAATGAAAAGATATCACCAATAGTCGATACCTGATGGGGCTTATCGGGATCGGGGGAAATCCAGAAAGATCACAATAAACATTTCGATCGTGATAAATTTATCCCCGATTGCTGATCCATGATGTGTTTTCGGCATCGGGAATTGTTTGAGGGAGATGATCTGAGAGCGCTTTGGTAGGATTATCGTCGATCACCGATCCTTGGCACTTCTTCAACATCGACAAGATAAGGTTTGTTCTAGAATGAATGGCTTAAGGAAAGTCCTGAATCTGACTATCACGAGAAAATTGAGTCACTGGTCTCCGACTCCACGTGTCTCCACCAGGTAAGAAGGTCGTACGGTCTAGTCTTATCCCGAGTCATTTTTTGGTTCCTTAGGTCCTAATCATGCCTCCTAGTCAGTTTTTCCACATCAGAACTGTACGGTAAGATCAATTGGCGTCGAATATTTTGAAGGAGGATATCAATGAAAACGTTCCTAGCATAACCCTGATCCCTGATCCACCCACTAAAAGAGAGACATGACGGGATGCTTTAACATAAAGTACGATCAAAGTTTGGGCATTTAAGGAGCTAATTAATACCTGATCTTGTATTAGTTTCTACCTCGTGCACCAGTTAAGAAAAAACAATTTGAAATCACTGATAGACCACATCACCACCCGCGCCTCCGCCATCAACCCATGATGAATTTAAGTTATAGAGATTCGATGACAAATTTGTTAAAATTTCACTCATAACTCGAATTGAATGGTTGATGCGACATGGTAATATATTCCCTGTTTAAATTCTCTTGAGCCACAGTAAAAAAAATCATTCTACGGATAAGAGGATTCTGGAGCATCGGAAGGAGCAAGGCGAACGACCTGAAGGATGTATCAACTCCGTATTTATTGAAATAAATCGATTTTAACAAGCTTCAGAGGTATGTATCCGAGTCTTTAAATTTTGCATGGCTATAATTTATATGTTTTTATCCAGGTTTTGTTTTTACACAGTCTCTGAAATTTTATTTTAAGTTGCAAGAACAATGTCGCCAAGAAATCCAACCACTAGATGATCGTTGAGGGCACCGAAGCTGAAAGAACCAGAGGTAGGCGAAGGTTCTTCACTAGGGGTCACAAAAAAATTGGAATACACCCCGAGGTCGAAACCTGTCGTTAAGACAGAAACAGATAAGGTTTTCATCCAACCTCCGGTCTTTGGCGATACAGAGGCAAGCATCGGGTCCAAGATGGCTCTCCCACATTGGGGAGAACTCTTTAACAATATCAGCCAGGAGGAATACCTAGAATATGCCCCATACAATGATCCAGATGTAAGGGCGCTCGAGGACCAGGTTTTCCCGAACATCCGAAGGTCGTACCTACATATGGTGGCAAGAAGAACCCCCATTTTTCCTTGCATATATGTTCTTAAATGGCTCATCAACCACACAGACACACAATAGTGTCTAATCATGACGACAATGGTGAGTGTGTCGAAGTGTTCCTCACTGTAGAAGTTCAGAAACACTAAAAGCTTAGAGACCCCAAGGAGCGACTAAACACAGACTTTGTCATGAAGTTCTACAAACACCATGACACTAGTCGAGTGATGGACTCATGGTGGAAGGAGGACAAGAAGTTTACCAACTGGAGCATTGGATGGTATGGAACAACTAACTTAAGGGAGCCATACGTCTATTTGATGGCTCTCATCTACCGATTGTAGGGAGAGAAATATTGCTCTAGGTTTTTAGAGGCATGGATGCCTTTGATAGACACAGTTATGATCGCCGAGTGAAAATTCAATTGGGGAGAAATAATCTCCAAGGAACTGAGCATCTATGTACAACACGCCTAGGCACCAAAGGAAGGGGAAGCACTAACATTTTACATGGATTCATACTTTCTCGATGTCATGTGCTCCAGAAACGTCTTCGCTGACATGAATATGAGCTAGCATGTTGTAGAACTCTCGGTCCACATCTACTTCAACGTGCTATGGGAAAACATGTATAAGAAGTCTTTCTCTCTCATTTGCGATGAATTCATCGCCC
The DNA here is from genome assembly GCA_000966675.3 of Picea glauca. Taxonomy (NCBI): domain Eukaryota; kingdom Viridiplantae; phylum Streptophyta; class Pinopsida; order Pinales; family Pinaceae; genus Picea; species Picea glauca. The sequence goes on along the minus strand of JZKD02S0481940.1, from coordinate 263,764 downwards.
GAATTTATTTTATTCTTTTTAATAAGGAATTCCCAATGCTATCGGAGACAACCAAAAATATGATATCCAAGGTAGGACATTGGTATTTGAATAAGTGCGCCACCTACATCAGGGTGTTTGGGGGTAGTAGGAGAAATATGCTATCAAACCATCTTGAAAGGTTACAATGCCACCCTGGTCAAGGATAAGAAACAGGCGTTCATACCCTATAGTTTCCATGTAGGTTTCTACTTGGTAAAGGATACCGCTCAAGCCAAACAAGAAGGGCTGAGCCAAATTGATTTCAGATTACCGACAGGACAATTCTTAAAGAATGATCCAACGAGCCTGGTCTTGCAAAATGATTCACAATTGTCGTCATGTTGGGCGTACGCCCATGACAAATTCAAAGACGAAGTCTTCATAGAAAATGCCTAGGACTGGGACGAGGTGGTGCAAAGGATGGTCAACCTGAAAATGACCAGGTTCAAGGCCATAAGCCTGGATGAACATGGAACAATAATAGAACAGTTAGCTCAAGAGGCTCTCAGATCCAGGGAAGAAATTGGAGCAGTAGAGGAAACAAAGGTTTCCCTGGTGGCTTCGGTGCAGAAAGGCATAAGCAATTTTATTGCTCCTGATGGAACAAGCATAGAGATTAATCGATCAGCTGCAGGGAGACCCAGACCTCACAGAAATGGCAAGGGTCCCTGCTGACAACATAGTTGAGAGCCGAGAAGGTCCGAGTGGCCTGGAGCTAATAGAAATTGATGAAATCACCAGGTTATATGACCCTGTATTTACAACTCCACATGTTGGATCACCAGGGAACGTTTCATCTCAGCCAGATATAGAAAGGACATCCGGGAGAGAAAGTGGACCAAACCCCCTCCACGACTTGATAACAATATATGATGATGAGGAGAGTTTAGAGGTGTCCTTGGTGACTCCGATGCATATCACAGAGGAAAAGGATCCCGAGAAGGCATCTTCCCCAACTCCTGATGCTCAAATTCAAGGCCTTCCATAGAATGACCAGTAGGTCAAAACTATATTAGACACTAACATACTCGAGGTGTCAGATACCCAAGTGGATAGTCCAAAGGACAAGCCAGGGCTGGGCGAACAAGAAAAAGAAGTTTCACAATAGGAAATTTACATCTCAATATATGATTATCAAGTAAGTACTGAGCCTACCCCTGATGCTTCAATTTAAGCTGGTACTCTACCTCCTGATGAGAAACAACCAGAGTCTGGACCTTCGGAACACAAAGAAGAGGTTCAAGAACCCAGTCTTGAACATATTTACACCGTCGAGAGCCTGGGAAATATGCTTACCTAGGGAGATCAACAAATCCCCAAATCCGTGTATGAAGTTGCTAACATACAAGCCATATATTATGACCAGAAGAGGAAAGCCATCATGATGAGAACCACCAAGAAGAGGAGGCTTACTCTGAATCACTCCATCCTCATCACCACAAAAGAAAAATTGATCAGCACAGAGCATGCCAAGACATCTGAGCTTATCGACGCATGGATGGAAATCACAGATGCCACCCTAGATGGAGCAAGAAAGGATGAAGAGGATTTGGCCATTGCGTTGAAGGAGTTCGAGAATCTGCGCCATCTGGTGAAATATTATCAGGACTCCACATAGGCTACGATGTTCCTGAGAAGCGAATTCTAGGAGGCCTACAATAAATTTATGAATGAGCGACACCTTTTCACTGCAAGGATAGTTGAGTTTTAGGAAGACACCCTCATGGCACTGGCGATGTGAAAGGATATATAAATATGGTATGAGAAATCACACCAAGCAGTGGAAAGGATCGACTACATCAACGCGTTCCAATAAGGCCGAGAGGCCGAAGAGCACAACATCTGGGTACTAAGGGAGACCAACATCGATTGCATAAAGAAGTCGGTCAAATATTGGGTGAAAATGGCCCAAGAACCTTATCAAGAAATCCAAGAGAAATCGGCCAAGTGCAAAAAAAGATGGACCATGATCAACCGGGCAATGAGAGATGTTGACCTTCCAGAATTAGACACACTTGATGACTTTGTCGGCTTGCATGACATAGTAAAATTACATGCCAAACAAGACTCATTGTGGTCTGCGGAGATAGAAAAGATGGCAAACATGGAACCAGGTCAAGTGTAGCATTTCATGGAACACTCGATCAAGTCTCAGATCGTGTTACAACAGTTAAGTTCTAGAATAGTCAAGTATCAGGCACAAGCAGTAGATATTAGGAGATCCTTTCGGCCCCAATGGAACAACACAGATTCCCGTATGCCAACACATGCGAGGATATCTTCATCAAATGGTCAGAGTACGAGAAGAGTCATCCACTCAAGTGAAACATTTGATGACTCTTAGAAGACTGAGCAAGGAAAGCGCCATGTGGCGATATTTTGTTTTACTTAGCTTGCACTTTTAATAGTTATTTTTAGTTAATAATATGTTATAAATAGAAGGATCGACCTTTTATAAAAGGTCTATGGTGGTTACAAAGACCCTCATTTTTGGATTTGTAAAGAACTATTTCAGAGCTACCTTAATTGAGAAGTCTTGTTTAGGACCAGAGACAAGTTTGTGTTTTTTATCAAAAGCGTGTGTGATTGGATCTGAAGAAGAATTATTTATGATTTTATCTCATGAATGGATGTTGTAAGTTATTTGATTCAATATTTTTATAGTTCTTGTCTTTAATGATGAAAAGTAAATCGTTGTGTTAATATGTGATTGATGATTAGAGTTAAGGAAACTATTTTTCTTTCCATCGTTTATTGCATGTATGCTTTTCTCCTCATAATTGTATCTCAGTCAATAATTGGAACACCAACAGGTTAATGTATTAGTAGTAGGCTTTTTGTAGGTGTAAGAATCATTGTCTGCATGCTTGAGCAGAAGGGTTATCTTGAACTCAACCTTCTTCAGTAGTTAAGTCCTTTCCCTTTGTTACCCAGCTGGTTTATACCAGCATTTGTCTTGTATCAGTCCCACCTATAAGAGAAAATACAAAAAGAGAATGTTCGAACTGAAAGAGGAGTTTTCACAATAAGACATCTCGTCGATCACTATGTAAAGGCCATTGATTAATTGGTCGGCTCGCAAGATCTGGAGAACCATTCCACCATTAAACGTTCTTGAGTCTAATTGGGCCTCAGTGGCGGGTTTGGTTCCTACTGTTGAGTTAAAGAGATTTAGGACCCCTCGACACCACCCCACTAAATGGATCCAACAATAACTATTTTATTTCTCTCTTTATAACCATGATTCTCTCGTGGTGTAACCTAGTCTATTGTATTATCTTCCTATAACTGAGGTTCTCTTTTATTTTTATCTTGCAATTTTCTTATATTCTATTATTCCTTAGTGAATTAAAAATGCCTTCCCTTTGGTTTATGATTGTTAAGATATGGGTAGCAGTATTAAGTTATCCTCCCCAACCCTCATAAAATACCCTACACCCATACTTTCCTCCCCTTAAAAGGACTAAGGTTACTAGGGATATCATATGTCATTGGTAGGATGTTGTGTAATGTCCCCCACCTCTTGATGAAGTGGTCTAGAGAGACTCAGTAGTCTAGCTATCCCCACTAGACTATAGTCTCATGCATCATGGGGACAAAGTTAACCAGAATACAGTTCCTAAACATAACATTATATTGTTGAGTCGACTTTGTGTGAAAAAGGGTAACTCAACAAAAGAAACAAAAAGGTGAAGTTAAGCTAAGAGTTAACCCTAGGGGTTAAATAAATTAATAGATTAATAGATTAGAGCTATAAAATAAAGGAAGGGAACACTTATTAGGCATTCTCGATTATTATGATATTTTGCATTGGAGCTCTTGAGCAAAAGCAATTTTGAGGGTTTTGTGACTAAAACCCTAGAGATCAAATCGATGGTGAAAGATTCCACCTTCCTTGATCCAAGCTTGGTCCCAAGGGTGAAAAAATCCTCCCACACCATTCTACAGTGTTGCAGGGGTCAAATCTAGTGACATAGGCAAGCTAGTGCGCAACCTAGGGGGGTTTCCAGTAAGGGGGCACACCACCTTGAGAAGATCAATTCGATCTAAGGAAAGGAAGGAGATTTTTGGAAAAGGAGGACCTGGGTTTTCTTCATATGTTCCAGGGCATGATTTCCAATCTATTCCAGAGGAGGTTATTCTAGCAGATTATTTTTTGGAGCTTGGAACAACTTGGAGGAGGGAGGGGCACACTTCTTGAGTAGGTTTTCATTGTTTGGTGACCCAGATATTCATAGATCACCTTGATATTTTACTAATTAGGTTGTCTTGGCCCGATCTATCATTCTGGTGATTTTTGTAGCAGTTGGAGGCTTCTAGAGGTGATTCCTAATTCTTGGTGATTCAATCAACCAGGGGGGCACAAACCAGTTGAGGGTTTTCTCATTTGGAGGGGAAGAACTTCATCCTTCAACCTAAAAAAATTTCAGGTGAGTCCTAGTAGCTCGATCTACATTCCATAAAGGTTTTGGATCATTTGGAGCATAGGAAGAGGAGGACCGAAACTTAGGGGTTCATCAGCAGCCAGGGCAATGCACAACTCAACCAACTAGAGGGGTTTATCACATATTGGATCAGGGTCTCATCTCATCAGTCTTCTCTTGCCGTTGTTTTCCTTTGGAGGCTTGGATATTCTCTTTAGAGAGCCTTTAGGAGGATATTATCATTGTATTGACTATTATTGTATTGTCTTGCACCCATATTTGATATTATTGGGATTTTATTCTAGATCTGCAGATCTCTTGTTCAAGAATCTATCTACTATCTAAATAAAGGTCAGATATGACATTGTTGGTTCTATATTGGTGTTACTTATTGTATATTGTCTTGTTTATGATATATGCTTCAGATCTATTGTTCCATTTCTTAAACAAAATCATATAAACCCTAATGCACAAATCCATGAGTAAACATGTAAACACATAAGCCAACACAAACAAACAATGAGTAGTTAGTGTTCCAAGCAAAAAATTTGTCTTGGGAACATTAAAATGGTATCAGAGCATTGATCCTCCCAATCAGTGGGGGTTAGCACATGCATAAGTTCATTGGTATTTACACAGTCAGACGCATGAAGAAGATAGGTGAAACAAAAGTAGAGATGGAGGGTTTAGGGGAGGACAGTGAGCCACAAATTTTGGCAAGGTTTGCAAAGGATTTACAACACTCCATAATTCAGACACAAAGTTCCCTTGAACATCATCTACAGGAAAATCAGGAAACTATGTGTAGGGGACAAGTGGAAATGAGGGAGACCTTGGAGAAGATAAATGCCAGTTAGATGAATATTTCACAACTCCTATTATAGATAACCCATGTAGGGAAGTGACCAGATATTTATGCAAATAGGGAAGCCAGTGGGTCTCATGGGGGAACTAGACCCCATCAGAAGCATAGCCCTCACTATAAAAAATAGGGACAAAGTTATGGAGGTGAAGTTCCTCAAGGGACAACACAAAGTAGGGCCATCCCTAGACCTTACTTACCCACATTCTTGGATAACCAACCACAATGCAACTATGAGGATGAAATTGAGGACAACTTTAAGTAGTATGTCGGGAAGTATCACACATTAAGTGTAGGGTTTCAGAGGCAAGTCACACTAGATCAATATTGTGGGATGAAGTTCAGGATTAAACCTAAACAGTATCAAAGGCCTAACTATGAATTGGAGCGTAGGGCAGGGAAGATGGAAATCCTCTACTTTTATGGATCTTCCAAGGTGACTACACAAGCATGGGTGCAGAAACTTGATACCTACCTATAGCTTAACCCCATTAGGGATATGGATTCCATCAAGTTTTCCACCATGTAATTGGAGGGAAAATCTCATGATTGGTGGTACCATGAGTTAACTACATTGGGTCACAATCAGATCACAACTTATACAAAGTTTACACATAAGCTCATTGACAAGTTTGACCAGGGGGATCCTGAGATACCTTTTAGGGAACTCACCCAACTTAGACAGACAACATCACTAGAGGTATACATTGAAGAGTTTCATTGGATAATGGTCATGGTACAGAATGTGTCTCAAGAGAGACTTGTGATGCTCTTCATAGAAGGGTTGATGGAGCCCTTGAGGAGTTGGGTCAAGTATTTTAAGCCTGCCAACTTGCAGGATGAGATATGGAGGACTAGAGACTTGGGATCAGCAAAAAAGCGAGATTTACCCCTAGACCTCCTCTAAAGAAAGGGGGGAGAGATCAAATACCTCTTATGACCCAATGAGGGAGAGGCCAAAGGGGGTTTGACCGGGGGAGAGGTAGAATGGATGAGCCCGCTAGAAGGGAATTGATAAGGAAGAAGTTGTGCTTCACCTGCAAAGAGCCTTGGGATCCAACACACAAATGCATGGGCAAGGGAAAGGATCATTACATTGAGGTGATCTCAGATGATGAGGAGGAGGAATATTTTGGCCACCTACAGAACATAGAAGAAGATCCCACAGAACAAGCAGAAGAGGAGGATGCAAGTCACGACCTTGCAGTAGATGAGAAGGTGACCCTAACATCCATCAACAGGGTACCTAAATTCAACACTTTAAGGATGAGAGGGGTGTTACAAGGGAAAAATGTATATGTTCTCATTGATGGGGGTGATTCACACAAATTCATTGATTCAGCCTTACTGCAAAGAAGACACATATCGATAATTGAGTTTGAGAGATTTTGTGTGGAGGTAGTAAGGGGGCACACTATGCCTTGTGATAGATACATTCTGGGAATGAAGCTTACATTGGGAAGGCATGATTTGACACATGATTTCTATGTTATGGACCTTCCAAACAAAAATATTATCCTAGGAGTATAGTTTCTTAGTACATTGGGGCCAATCACCACAAATTACAAGACCATGCAAATGTCTTTTACAGAGGAAAATGGGAAAAAGGTGGTTCTCAGGGGCATGACAGGAAACACATCGAGACTGGTGACAACAAAGCGCATGGAGGCCATATTCAGGAGGGAAGACATTGTTTATGCAATAGAGTGTAGAATATAAGTTAGAGTGAATAATAAGGGGGAAACCCACTACTCACCAGAGATCCAGAGAATCATTGACAAACACATCAAGGTCTTTGAGCCCATACCACCAGGGGCACCACCAGATAGGGGGTTTGAGCACATCATAGATTTGGAGGAGGGTGCTAAACCTATCATCACCACTCCCTACAGGCACCCCAATAAGTATAAACATGATATTGAGAAGGCCATTAAATAATTATTAGACATGGGCCACATTAGGCCAATTTCCATTCCCTTTGCATCTTCAATGGTATTGGTGAAGAAGAAGGATGGGACAATGCACATGTGTATTGACTATAGGGCCTTAAATAAGAATACAATAAAAAATAGATACCCCATTACAAGGATCTATGAGTTATTGGATGAGATCCATGGGGCTGTATACTTCACAAAGATTGACTTGCACTTTGGCTATCATCAGATAAAGATGAGAGAGCATGATATTTCCAAGACGGCTTTTCGATGTCACTATGGGAACTATGAGTTTTTGGTAATACCTTTTGGGCTGAATAATTCCAACTACTTTCCAATCTTACATGAATTATTTTTTCAACAAGCAGCTGCGAAAGTTCCTCTTTCTCTTCTTTGATGACTTATTGATCTATAACAAAACTTGGGAGGAACACCTTCAACATGTAGAGAATATTTTGGCTATCATGGAAGATAAATCCTTATATGATAAGGAATCCAAATGTGAGTTTGGAATGAAAGAGGTCCTTTATTTGGGGCAAGTCATTGGAGTGAAGGGGTTACATGTAAACCAAGAGAAGATACAAGATATACTTGACTGGCCCACACCAAAGACACTCACAAAGTTAATGCAATTTTTGGTTATGTTGCTATTAAAGGAGGTTTGTCAAAGGGTTCTCTCAACTTTGCTCACCTTTTACCGATTTGACCAAGAAATGGGAATTCAAGTGGAGCCCAGAAGCACAATTGAATTTTGAAAAAATGAAGAAGGTGATGAGTACGTGCCCAATATTGGCCCTACCAGATTTCACACAACCTTTCACAGAAGAGTGTGATGCCTCAGGGGAAGGTATTGGGGAAATGATTATGCAGAATAAGCACCCTATTGTTTATGAATGCCAAAAATTGAGAGGCCCTGAGCTCCTATACACCATATATGAAAAATATATGCTAGCCATCATGCATGCATTGGTTAAGTTCATGCAATATTTGGTTGGGGTAAAATTCGTCATGAAGACAGATCACAACAAACTCAAGTACTTTCTAGACCAGAAGGACTTGAATGAGAGGCAAAAAAAGTGGGTGAGAAAAATACAGCCTTATGAATTTGACATCGATTTTGTCAAAGAGAAGAATAATGTGGTGGCAAATGCCTTATCCAGAAGACCATTAGTCTATTCCATGACTGACATCTCAATGGATTGGAAGGCCCACCTTTTGGTGGAATATTCAAAAAATAAAATTGCATGCGAAGTGATGGATGGACATGTACAAGATGACAACTTTAGAACCATGGATGACATCATATACTACAATGGACGAATTTTCTTATTCCCCGAGTCAACCTTTAAAGCCAAGGTGCTACAAGCATGCCATGATTCACCAGTTGCAGGGCATCGAGGGTTCATCGAGACATACAAGCAGATTCATGAGAGATTCTCTTGGAAGGCATTGAAAGAGGATGTGATGCACCACATCAAGGAGTGCAACACTTGTCAGGAAAACAAGGATGAAAACACTCACTCAACAGGATTACTACAACCACTTCCCATTTCAAAGCACAAATGGGAAAGCATATCTATGGATTTCATCACATGGTTTCCCAAGGTTCATGGCAATATTGTATATTCGTGGTAGTTGACAGGTTGACCAAGTTTGCACATTTTTTCTCCATTGCCACATACTACATTGAAACATAGGTCACAAATCTGTTCTTTCGGAAGGTTTTCAGATTGCTTGGGTTTCCCAAAAACATTGTGAGTGACAGGGACAACAGGTTTATGATCACATTTTGGAAGGATCTCTTTAGATTGGTAGGTACAACCTTAACACCTAGTACCAGTTATCATCCTCAAACAGAAGGCCAAATAGAGATAATCAACAAATGGGTTGAAGGCTACCTCAGGAATTATGTGGCAGGGCAACAAAAGGCATGGGTTAAATGGCTTCACTTGGGGGATTATTGCTACAACACCACCCATCATATGTCCAGTGGCATGCCACCATTTAGGGCCTTATACAACTATGACCCTCTCTCATTTGTGGAGATTGTCTTTGGAGAAAACAAGGCTCCGATGGTTCATGAATGGATTCAACAGAGTCAGGACATACTCAGGGAACTGAAGGGCCACCTGCAAAGGGCACATAATCAACATAAGGTACAAGAATACAAGCATAGGATAGAGTGCACATTTGAGGTCGATGACTTGGTTTATTTGAGGCTTCAATCGTACATGCATTCATCCATTAAGAGAAGTGGCACATAGAAGCTCCAACCTCATTTTTTCGGTCCATACAGGTTCAACAGGAGGATAGGGGCCATGGTATATGAGCTTGATCTACCACAGGGAAACAAAATACACAATGTCTTCCATGTGTCATGTTTGAAGAGAGCCATTGGTAAACATATCACTCCTATTGAGGAATTTCCACCTTTGGATGAAGAAGGACAGTTGGTGCTGATAACAGAGGAGATACTAGAAATCAGGGAGAAGAAGTTGAGGAAAAGAAGCATCAAATAATATTTGGTCAAGTGGAAGAACCTACCCATAGAGGATTCCACTTGGGAAGGGGAAGATATGATTAAGGAGACAGGTCCAGAATTTCTTGTGGGCAAGCAATTTCTAGCAGGGGGGACTATAATGTCCCCCACCTCTTGATGCAGAGGTATGGAGAGACTCAGTAGTCTAGCTATCCCCACTAGACTATAGTCTCATGCATCCTATGGACATAGGCAAGCTAGTGTGCAACCTAGGGGGGTTTCCAGCAAGGGGGCGCACCACCTTGAGAAGATCAGATCTGAGGAAAGGAAGGATATTTTTGGCAAAGGAGTGCCTGGGTTTTCTTCGTATGGTCTAGGGCATCATTTCCAGTCTATTACAGAGGAGGTTATTCCAACAGATTATTTCTTGTAGCTTGACATGACTTGGAGGAGAGAGGGGCACACTTATTGAGTAGGTTTTCATTGTTTGGTGGCCCAAATATTCATAGATCACCTTGAGATTTTACCAATCAGGTTGTCTTGGTCTGATCTATCATTCCAATGATTTTTGTAGAAGTTGGAGGCTTCTAGAGGTGAGGTCGAATTCTTGTTGATTCAGTCAACCAGGGGGGCACAAACTAGTTGAGGGTTTGCTCATTTGGAGGGGTAGAACTTCATCCTTCAACCCGAAACTTTGACAGGTGAGTCCTAGTATCCCGATCTACATTATGGGAAGGTTTTGGAGCATTTGGAGCACATGAAGAGGAGGGACAAAACTTAGGGGTTCATCAGCATCCAGGGCAATGCACAACTCAACCAACTAGAGGGGTTTAGCACCATATTGGATCAGGGTCTCATCTCATCAGTCTTATCTTGAAACTGTTGGCCTTTGGAGGCTTGGATATTCTCTTGAGAGAGCCTTTGGGAGGCTATGATCATTGTATTGACTATTATTGTATCAGCTGACACCCATATTTGATATTATTGGGGTTTTATTCCAGATCTGTAGATCTCTTGTTCAAGAATATATCTACTATCTAAATAAAGGTCAGATCTGACATTTGGAGGGGAAAAGATTCATCCTTCAACCTAAAACTTTTCCAGGTGAGGGGGTTTCCAGAAAGGGGGTGCACCACCTTGAGAAGATCAATTTGATCTGAGGAAAGGAAAGAGTTTTTTGGCAAAGAAGCACTTGGGTTTTATTCGTATGGTCTAGGACATCATTTCCAGTTTATTCTGGAGGAGGTTATTCCAGCAGATTGTTTCCTGGAGCTTGGAACGACTTGGAGGAGAGAGGGGTACACTTCTTGAGTAGGTTTTCATTATTTGGTGGCCTAGATCTTCATAGATCACCTTGATATTTTACCAATCATGTCTTCTTGGCCCGATCTATCATTCCGATGATTTTTGTAGAAGTTGGAGGCTTTTAGAGGTGAGGCCAAATTCTTGGTGATTCAGTCAACCAGGGGGGTGCAAACCACTTGAGGGTTTGCTCATTTGAAGGGGAAGAACTTCATCCTTCAGCTTGAAACTTTTCCAGGTGAGTCCTAGTAGCCTGATCTACATTCCAGGAAGGTTTTGGATCATTTGGAGAACATGAATAGGAGGGACGAAGCTTAGGGGTTCATCAACAACCAGGACAGTGCACAACTCAACCAACTGGAGGGGTTTAGTACATATTGGATTAGGGTCTCATCTCATTAGTCTTCTCTTGCAGCTGTTGGCCTTTGGAGGCTTGGATATTCTCTTCAGAGAGCCTTTGGGAGGCTATTATCATTGTATTGACTATTATTGTATCGGCTGGCACCCATCTTTGATATTATTGGGGTTTTATTCCAGATTTGCAGATCTCTTGTTCAAGAATCTATCTACTATCTAAATAAAGGTCAGATATGACATTATTGGTTCTATATTGGTGTTCCTTATTGTAACTTGTATTTTTTATGATATATGCTTCAGATATATTATTCCATTGCTTAAACATCATCATATAAACCCTAATGTGCAACTCCATGAGTAAACCTGTAAACACATAAGCCAACACAAACAAACAACGAGTAGTTAGTGTTCTAGGATTTTTTTTTCCTTGGGAACATTACATGTTGGATATGTGTTATATTATTTTCACAACCAATGGTGGGGGGGGGTGTAGGAGGGAGAAGCCCCTAAAAAAAAATTGGTGTTTTTTTGTGTCTGTTTTTAGTAGTTTTTTCAGCACACGATTTTCGCTGATAAATTTCTAATTCTAGTTAAGGGGTTGGGGTTTTTAACTAATCCAAGTCAATGGATTATGGGTTTTGGATGTTGTGGGATCATATATATATTGTATTGTAAACAATGAATATGATGATGAATAAAAAATTAGAGGTGTGGATCTAAACATTTTGTTGGTTTTCCCAGTTTGGGTTTCTAGGGTAAAATTTGTGTGTGTGTGTGTGTGTCATTTCTATTTTTATTAAGAATATGTTTTCAGTAATTAATTGTACAAGGTTAAAATCTACATAGGATTTCCACTTTTTTAGACGATCTTACAAAATGAACAAGCCAAGCTATGATCTCCATAATTACATAAGTATATCTTCATGTATACTTGGATCATTCTCTCAAAGGGATATGGATATAGTGAGATCAAGATGAAAGAATATGCAATCTCAATCCATATATCTATATATAACCTACAATATAAGGATAAAAGGACATAATGAATTAAATAAGGATTGATTGAAGATTAAGAAGCTTAGAAAAGGGGTTTTCCAAAAATCCCATTAAAAATATGTATGATAATATCAAATTTTCACGTGTATAACTTGAATTCATTTTTAGAGGGAAAATTAGGGGAGAACTATTTATAAAACGAGACATTAAGATTAGATCAAGAATTATTTAAAGAGAAAATTGAGAGGACATCAAACCAACACCGTGGAAATATAAGGTATGTGGATTACTTATCTATTTTCTTTATGAAATATTTCCCCCTTTTTATCTATAAACTATCATGGATATTCCACTAGAAGAGTTTGTCACAACATATCTTTCAAGTTTCTAGGAACTCTTTGTTATGCAATGTTGACCATAATTGACTATATTCAACTCTAGTTGACTATGGTTGAATATGGTCAACTTATGGTTGACTTGGTTTTACTATGGTCAACCATGGTTAATTTGGAAGACCATGTCGACCATGGTTGATTATGTATGGTCATAATTGATTATGGTTGAC
>JZKD02S0481940.1:215799-228065 GCA_000966675.3 Picea glauca | reverse complement strand
CTTCATCTTTAGTTGTTCGAACTGACCTCTGTAAGTTTGAAGCTTTGTTGCTTTGAATTTTGAATCTCCTTCATAAATATTTCGAAGTTTGTCCCAAATCTCTTTAGCGGATTTACAATGTGAAACTTTGGTGAACATTGATTCTCCAAGACCATTCGGAAGTGCATTTGTGGCTTTGGAATTATTCTAACTGAGTTTCATAGTTTTGTCATTTGTCGACGGAACTTTTGGTGCTGTGTATCCATCTACAATTGATTGCCAAATTTAAAATCCCTGTGCTTGCATATATGTATTCATCCTTATGCTCCAAAAGGCATACTTTTGTCCATCAAACTGTGGTATTCTATTTGTATACATATTGTTTCTCTCCATGATCTACCTTTCCATGGTTAAACTGATTTCTGAAGGAACCTGCTCTGATATCAATTGTTGGATTATTGAGAGGGGGGGGTGGATCAGTAATAGAGAAATCTAATCCTTTTCAACCATATAATGAAAATGTTATATAAATGTAGCATTATCATCCAATATTTTCAGAGTAAATAAAAAATGAACAAATGAACAATCATACACATACACCGTACACCAGTGTTTTTACGTGGAAACCCAAAGCAGGAGAAAACCACATAATGGTTTTTCTTATATGTCTTGAAGAATTACATTCATTGGAAGCACCAACTTCCTTTGTTTTCCAGCTGCAACTGGAAGGAGGATCCAACCCCCTAGTTTATCAGGCTACAACTTGAGGGAAGCTCCAACTCCCCAATTCTTTGGCTATAACCAGAAGGAGACTACAACCCCCTATGTTCTCCGGCTACAACCAGAAGGTGGCTACAAACACCTATCCTTGCCCCGTCCAACCGCTCTGACGTATAAGTAGAATGATGGAACCACTGTCACACTATCACTATGAGATATACTATTGTACCAACAAACCTGGACCAAACAACCTGCACCAATAACCTGAACGATGTATCAACCATGCATCAACCTGTACCTTAACCTGTAATCAACCTATACCATAAACAAGTGCATTAACCTTGTACCAAACAACCTGTAATAAACTTGTACCATAAACAAGTGCATCAAACATGCACCAACTTGTACCTCAACCTGCAAACATTCCTTAAATTTAGCAATAAGAGACTAGCATTTTCATCAAACTTTACTTTAGTCTCACATGACTAGTTTTGTATTAGTCAACAGCCCTAACTTGAAATAATCATAACTATGTACCTGTAATGAATAAATATATGAAAATAGTACACAATGTTCTTCAGTTTGTTTTATTAAATTCCTCCAGGTGTCACTACTTGGAACCTATCAGAAAAGGAGTTATAGCAAAAATGACATACCTTGTTGAATTCTGGCTTATTCTAGAGAGAAAACTTGTAGAGCGTGACCCACACAAAATATTTGTTTAATGGATATGAAAATTGTACAAAGAATACTAAATGATGTAATATAACCAACACATTTGGTCTTACTAAATTTGGATATGTTATGAAGAAGTTATGATGTTTTTACCCGAAACACTTGTTTTAGACTAGTTTCAGGACTAGCTACAAACCCTATTTTCCATGGAGTGTAACTCCAAAAATACAATGACCCACAAGATGAAATTCGTACCAAAAATACTTGGATATTTTTTCTCAATGGCCTCCCAATTTCACAGTCTGAATCATTCTAGAAAAAAAAACTATTGTGAAAATCGTGAGATGACCTATAAATAACATACCTTAGAAAGCATCATCAAAAGAATTTATCCTCCCTTGAATTTCGGTCATCTTTACTTCACCTTACCTCTGAAATTCAGTTTAGATATCCTTTGGTTACCTCATTCACATGTATATATTCAATATGCTCAAGTGTGATTAAAATGAGAGAGCCTTGCCTCTTATTTATACTCTCTAAGTAGCTTCCTTAGAAGCATCTTCTAGGCCACTTTGTCCACATAATCACCTATGTCCAACTTTTCCCGAATTGCCACGTGTCCATGTATACAATAGCCACTTTACCACTTAAACCATTTTCCTCATTTTAGGGTTAACCTCCTTATAACCACTTTCCATAATTAGAAAGTTCTCCATTTACTTTATTATTTAAATAATCCTCCTTGACTTTGTTACTTCATTTTATTATTTAAATAATCCTCTTTGATTTTGTCACTTCACTTTATTATTTAAATAATCCTCTTTGACTTTGTCACTTCACTTTATTATTTAAATAATTTCTTCTTTGCAAGCACTTTGACTTCTTTGACCTTTTGGGGTTTCAAGCCAATCATATGAGGGTCCTTCAACTTCGTAAGGCCATAACTCTCAAACCATGAGGAGTTATGTGACGTTCCACATACAACTGGAAATGGCATGACATGTAATATCCATCTAGAATAGCCTTACCTGCAAATATATCAAAAATCATACCATTATACATAAAATAAACTTGATTCCATTACCCAAACCTTTGTGCTACCGAAATTTGCTACCAGACTTTCTTCAAGGGTTGACATCAACGACAACTAACCCAATTAATCAACAGATTATGTGTATTGGAGGTCCTAACCTTGCAAGGTAGTTTGGGCAGGTAGACATTCTTGTTACACTACTTATTATTATGTTGATCTATTAGTAACTTGATGTTGTTCAATTCTTGTTGAAAAGTGACATGGATGAGAAAATTAATGTGTAAAGTAGACGTATGTATTTGTCATGTATCACTTGTTCTAATTGTTGTTGTTAAAAAAAAATTACCGTTGGATTTACTTACCTAATTTATGTCATGACAGAGGGAGATGTTACATATGGTATCAAAGCGGGTTCAACCCTGCAACATTGGACCATTACGCCTTCCATTGAGTTAAAATTAAATGATTAAAAGATGTATCCCTAATTAATTTTGAAATTTTCCCATGCAGGTAATCATGGTTAGAGGACACAGGGGAGATAGATGATGAGGTATTAGAGGAATAGGTGTGACACCTCTGATAGTATCCACGCCAGAGGGATCTAACCCTCAAGGAGATGGGTAGATGACTGAGAAAGAGAGCATTGTTGCAGGAGATGTGGTAGGTACGATGAGATCCATCCAAAGGATGTCAGAGGCATTGATCAACCACTTATATTGAGACGAGGGTAGAGCGTATGTGCCCAATGAGGATTCAAAATGAACTCCGATTGGTAATAGTAGTATAAATAGAGAACTCAAGAAAGTGAAGTTTCCCGAGTTCTGGGGTGCCCCAGATGACTTAGACGTTGAGGCATGGTTGGAGAAGATGGAGATGTTATTTTTACTTCACAATTACACCTCTAACATGAAGGTCTGCATGATGATCTTCCAACTGAGAGGGAGTGATATACTTTTGTGGAAGACACTCCTACCTCAACTAAACATGGTCGTCAAAGACTTTTCATGGGAGTTGTTCAAGGAATAGTTACGAGAGAGGTATTTGTCCGAGGAATTCATTGAGTAGCAACTTAATGAGTTCAATGCCTTACGGCATGGTGGTCATACAGTACCATAGTATGAGGCCAGGTTCATGGAGCTACTTAGGTATGCTCCACATCTAAACATGGATGTTAAAGGTCAACAAGTTTGTTTTTGGCCTTAACTTCAACATTCGTGTGAAGGTGAGGATCCTAATTACTCTTACATTGCACAATGTATTTCAGAAGGCCCTCATAGTTAAGGAAAAAATAAACAGTAGGGGTCATATAAGGAATCCTTCTAGATCTACTGGACAGGCGACACCAGGAGCGCAACAGCATCAAACACCATCCAAAAATACATCTGGGCATCAAGATACTCTCAAGGGACTTATGTTCTCGACACCGTGACAACATAATCCTCAACATAGGACTCCTTATAGAGGACCACAATAGCAGCAACAACTTCATCCGCAACAACAACAATATTTTAGTCCTAGTTAACAGAACAAACCAGGATCACAGAATGTTAGGCCAACATTTTCTACTTTGGGGACAAAGAGCACTAGAATGAAGAGTAGATTATGGACATGTGGGGAGCCACATTACCTGTGAGAATGTCCGATTGAGAAGGACAAGGCAGTTGGATCATCATGACCCACTAATATTGGAGATTTGGGAAAGGCCCATAGGATTCCTGCAGTGGTGAACAACCACTAGGATGAGCACCAATGCACTGTGCTCGAGACGTCAGGTATGATCACCAATCAAAATTTTAGTATTTTGATAGATCTGGGTGCTACAAAGAGATTTGTCTCTAATGCAACACTAAAGAGAATTAATGTAAAGGAAGTCGATTAGGACAAGTTCAAATATGTAGAAATGGCATCGAGTGCCAAACATAAAATTGGAGGAAAGGTTACAGACTGTAGCATTAATTTGGGATATTTTTTAATGAAGAAAAAACTATGCATCATAATATTAGGATCTTATGAAATAGTGATAGACATGGATTGGTTGGAATCGCATGATGCGATACTCAACTGTAAGATGAAATGGTTAAGTTTGATGGATGATTTGGGACATAGTAGAGTAATTGTAGGAATAAACTAGGGAGTGTCCTTGAGGTTTATTTATTTCCTATAATTGCAGAAGAGCATGTGCAAGGGATGCAAGTTGTATGAAATCTTATCGCTAAATGAAAAGGGAGAGGTGAAAGGATTAGAAAAAATTCATGTAGTACAAGAGTTTGCATATATATTTCCAGAAGAGTTGCCAAGTTTACTGCTCGAAAGAGAGTTGGAGTTTACAATACACTTGAAACTTGGAACTAAACCGATAGAAAGAACACCTTATCATATGTCGACGCCTAAATTGCAGGAGTTGAAAATGCAATTGAAGGAATTGTTGGACTTGGGACTTATATGTCCAAGTGTGTCACCTTGGGGTGCACCAGTTATTTTAGTGAGAAATAAGGATGGATCGTGGAGACTTTGTATTGACTATCGTCAATTGAACAAAGAAACGATCAAGAACCAATATATGTTTCCAAGGATAGACAATTTTTTTGATTATATGAAAGGGGAACGGTATTTTCGAATATTGACTTGAGATTGGGATATCATCAATTACAGATTGAGGAAGATATCCCTAAGACCACGTTTAAGATGAGATTCAGACACTATGACTTTACAGTTTTATTGTTCGGTTTGATGAACGCCCCAGGTGTATTCATGAGTTTGATGAATGGGGTGCTCTGTGAATACTTGGACAAGTTCGTTCAAGTATTTATTGATGACATATTGATTTAATCACAGACGAGAGAAGAGCATGACAAACACTTGAGATTGGTCTTAAGTGTCTATGAGAAAACAAATTGTACGTGAAGCTATCGAAATGTTATTTTTACCAAACAAAGATTCATTACTTGGGGCATATCATATCTAGTGAAGGTATTGTTGTGGATCCAACAAAAGTAGAGGCTATTATGGAATTGCCAACACCGACAAATGTATAAGAAGCATGTAGCTTTATGGGTTTAGCAGGATATTATCGAAGGTTCGTCGAAGGTTTTTCGAAGATAACAAATCCGATCACGCAATTGAAAAAGAAAAACAAGAAGTTCATTTGGACAGAGTGTTGGAGAAATTTCTATTTTCTCCACACTAGTTCAGTGGGAGTTAACTGACTAGTTCTATTTTAGATAATGACTATTATGTTATTATGCATGCATTCATTTTTCTATTATGGAATGTTATGTCCTATATATGAGTCTATTCCACTAATTTATTTTATCGTATTGATCATATTGATCATCATCTATGTATCAATCATCAACTCATTGGAGTAGTGTGAACATAGTTTCTCATTCTTTCATATTGAATCTCTCTTCCTTTCTTGATAAGCTTCATTTGTACTTACTTTAGTTAGATCTCCTGTGCAGGTTTCGATGAAACATTGACATGGTATCAGAGCTACAATGCTTAGAGAAACCCATATAAGCCAAAGAATAAGAAAATCAGAGTTTCAACCAACAAATCTGTGTAACAGACACGATCACACCCTCTCCCTATTGAAAGGAGTGATCGTCACACCCAAACTTACAATTTTTTCAAATTTTTGATTGGTCGGGTTAGAACCATGATTTTCATAGCTAAAGATAGAGGTTTGTCAACAATTTTCAAAGTCATGCTTATTAGCACCCATATTGTTTTTATGCCTGGAATCATATAACATCTCCAAGGGTTAGTTTCAAAAGGAAGTTTATCATTTATTATTTCCATTTCCATTTGCAACTACACGCTACGCATAGCAGTTCACAGCGTAAAGGATTATGTCGCGTAGTGGATTTCATCGCGCATGGAATGTTGTCGTGCATAGGATGTTGTCATGCAAAGGATGTCATCGTGCATGGGATTTCATCGCGCAATGGATTTTTTCGTGCAATGGGATGCCACACATAGGATGTTTTCGTGCATAGGATGTTGTCGTGTAGTGGATTTCATCACACAATGGATTTCATCGTGCAGTGGGTTGTCGCACATGGGATACTGTCGGGCATAGGATACTTCCACACAATGGAATGTCATGCATAGGATGTTGTCGCACAGTGGATTTCATCATGCAATGAATTTCGTCATGAAACAGATTTCGTCGCGCAGACGATTTTCCTATGCACATGCTACAAGTCACGCTACGCAAATGATTGGTTTAGTGATCAACTTCAAGATCACTTTCTTACGAACTACAGATGAATTTTGAAAATACCGGAGAGGGTTTTGTTTATGACAAAACAAATAATAAAAACCTCTCATATTTTAAAACCATTTCATATTTTGGGAGATTAGAAGGAATCTTTGAGCCCTATTTCAGTTTTCATGATTTCTTGTCCGAGACATGTTTTTTCAACACGTATTTCGTCCAACTGGAGATTCATTTAAAAAATCCAAGAGACGTTTTTCTCCATAACTATCGTATCTACAAAAACCTCTCTCAATTTCGGAAAATATTTTCAAATTAGTTAGATATGATGTCATATTTAACGCCTATTTTCCCAGTTTGTTGCACAATCCGCTGTGTTTTTTGTTGTAGGTTATTGTTGCATAGAAGACTTGCTGTGCAAGGGTGACTGAGTGTCCAACAGTAAAAATGATGACTCGTCAAAACCATATGGTCATATTCTAATCATGATAAATGATTTTAAATAATATTTCGGTTATGATTATGATTTGGCAAAGTCAGGTTCTCTATTTTAGTGAATCCATTGAAGTTATTGTTTTCTTTCAAAGAAAATAGATCCATGATTCTAGGAGGAAGTAGTTCAACCCTAGCAGCCAAGGGTGACATTATTTTTTTATATATGGGGATCATTTTCATGTAAACAAGGATGGTTGGAAAAATTGGTGTAGATAGAGACTATTGAATGTAGTTTGAGCTCGATTGAAATTTAATGCAAAAGTCCTGAAGCTTTGATGAAAGGATTATAATTGTAGTAGTTGGATGTATTGTTTCCTTTCTTTGTGTATGTACTTCCTGTATTATTTATTCATATATATTTTTGTCTAAATAGGAACATAATTTTGAACCTGGGATTTGTTGTGCATCGCCCTGGGATTCGCACCATTTAGACAAACTATTTTTTTTCTAAGTTAACCCTGAATTCATCCTCAGCGGTGCTTCAAGTTGCTTCGTGTGTTTTTCCCCCTCGCCCCACACAACAATTTTAAACTGAAAATCGTTGTGCGCTTAGCCTTTATCCTCTCAAGTTCATTCATCGAGTCATTTGTTTCTATCGTTTTCTTAAATCGACTCCATTTCCAAATGGTACTTTCTCTCTTGCTTGTCCTGCCATCCCTTTTAAAACAAAAATAAATTTGTCCTATTGCAAAATTTTACCTCTGTGCATTTATTGATGAAATATTTGAGTTATTACCAGTCATTAGACATATGAGAGAGCCCTCTCTGGTTGTATAGGTCGGAATACAATCTAAAGTTGGTTGAAATAGTTACCTCTGTCATTTGTTTTCTCAGCCAAACAAATTTACATAGTGCTAACATTTTAACGTCGTTGTCGGGGATGAAGTTGAAAATTTTTCCTAGGAAAGAACGACATGGCTGAGT
Organism: Picea glauca; assembly: GCA_000966675.3. Lineage (NCBI taxonomy): Eukaryota > Viridiplantae > Streptophyta > Pinopsida > Pinales > Pinaceae > Picea > Picea glauca. The sequence goes on along the minus strand of JZKD02S0481940.1, from coordinate 220,020 downwards.
TTTGAAGTCTGAGAGCAGCAGACACTTAGCCACATATTGCATGTATTTCTACTCCGGTGACTCCACACATCAGAAAATCAGTTGAAGGTGATTCCACTAGCAGAATAATCCAGAGAAAAAGTTTTCATGGCGACTCCAATCAAGCTTCAAATGTGATTCAAAGACTCCACTGGAGAATGAGACCTGTTGACAGAGATATGGAAGAGCAGTATGGAAAAATAAGGTACTTGAGCTTAAGTTTAGTTCAATAAGTACTTTTCTATTTTATCAATATCTTCTTGTCCTTTCTTGAGTTTTTCAAAAGAATATTTCTTCACTTACCGTGTTTAAATGAATCCCAGAGATCTACCCTTGTATATCCTTCATTGAAAACTATAGGTATACCTCCTTCTTGTATAGTCGATATTCACCAAGCTCATTTCTCTGAGCCATATGATGTTCATGATCATTCTTGTGAGCTTAATGAAATCAAAGCTGAGCTTGTACCTTCTATTCTTAACCCTGCACCCTCAATAATTCAAGAAAGATACAATCCTCTTAAATTTCTTTCCATCCTTCATGACTTTCGTCTTAAACATTATAAGTATCTTCGTAGGTTTGATGGAGAGCTTGATGGGTAGTCATCTGAAAAACATATTTAGGTCTTTGAGCATTTCATAGACCTTTTTGAGATCGAACATGATGATGTGTCTATGAGGGCCTTTTCTTAGTCCTTACAAGGAGATGCCAAAGCATGGTTCAGGCATCTATAGTCTCAGTCGATTAGCACGTGGGATGAACTGAGGGAAGATTTCCGTAGGTTTTGGGGTGAGAGAAAGTCATGGGATCTACTCCTTTCAGAGTTTTATGCCATGAGAAAAATGAAAGATGAAACCATCCCAAATTCCAACAGGAGGTTTGCTAGTCTTTATTATAAACTTCCTAAAGAAGTCCAACCTCCTGAAGTTGCTACCATGCTCCATTATGTAACAACCTTTCAATCAAACTTATCTTTTCTTTTAATGGAGAGGAAGTCTATGTATTTGCAGTAGATGTTCAACAATGCTCAGGAAGTTGAAGACAATATTCAAGTATGTAAACATATTAGAAATGAGGAGTTGGATGCTAAAGAACATGACAATGAATATGAACAAAGAACAATTGATTTGAATCTTGAGAAGAGGGTAAATAATATCATATTTCCTCTTCAAGCTTTAAATGTTGGCGATTTTGAAAAGGATTATATTCCACTTATTGAAAAAGAAGGTGCTAATTTAGCTTTTGATCCATCTCATGATAAGCACGGGACTGATTGTTTTATGTATTCATTTGTAGATAGTCAAGAAAATGAATTTGCAAATCAACTTGTTGAAGAGCAGGTTGATGTCCCAAGCTTTTTCTTGTTAGATGACATTGCAAATGTTGTTGATTTGTCTATATTTGATGAATATGATGATGATTATGATGTTGAATTCCTAGAACAACCAACTGCATGTTCTCTATCAGAAAATGTTCCCTTTCAACAGTGTCATGAGAGCAATCAACCTACATATCACAGTTACAAGGAAGAATATGAAGAAAGTACTGAATCAACTGAAGGAAATTCTTTACCTTTATGCTTTGCTTCATTTAAATTGTTGAAAGAAAATTTAAAGATCATCATTGAGGCAGAGGAATGTGTGCTAATGCAAAATCACACTGATTCATGGGAAAAAATTGACAAGAAATTGCAACAATCTTCTCATGTGTTTGATGACCCTGTTACTTGTTATGTAGAAGGTTTTGTAAGCTCAAAATTGCAGCCATTGGTCGAAGATGAATCTGAAAATGAGTATGTTCAGCAATCCAAAGAAATTGAAAAATGTGCATATGGCAGTAGTGAAGAAAATGAAGAAGGTTTTGAATTGGGTGAAAGAACCTTACCATTGTGTTTTGCTCTTTTGAATTGCTGAAGCAAAATGTTTCAAATCAGAAATCTTCTAGGCATGATGTTGAATATGTTTTTCTTCCTTTGAATTGTTGAAAGTAAATCATGAGATAATAGAGGAAGCAGTGAAATCTGACTGCATTCACAGTGACATTGTTTTACATGAGAAATTTTTTATTAGTGAAGAGGATGAACAACCCTCTCATACTTTTAATGAATCTGTTGTTGATTACATGGAAGGGTATTTCAAGTCAGATTTGCAGCCTGTGATCAACTACCAGCTTGAAAATAAATATGATGGTCAATCAACATCAGTGTTAGATATGGATTGCTTGCCACTAGGGGTTTCATTTCAACCAACACTATCTTTTGATTCAGAAGATTGTTATTTCTAGCAATCTCAACATATTTTTCAGCCTTTTGTGGTAATCAATAGGTTGAATTACATGAAAACAAGGATGCAGTGGAAGGGGTGAAACATGATTGTTGTTTTATGTATTTTCTGGAGGATCCATTTGCAGTTTTGTTGGAGGTGGAAAACAGTCCCAATGTTTTTAGTTTTTTGAGATTTGAATTTATAGATAAATTTTTGAATGACTTATCAGTAAATAGGATTTGGAGAAAGCATGTGCAAAGAAAGGAAAAAGTGGTTAAAGTGCTTGCATGGTTGCATTGGCATTTTGATTTCACTTGATTGGGATCTTTTTCAGTAGTTAGGGTAGGTAGGAGTGCGAATAAGCTCGGTACTACGAGCATTTATTTTGGCAATCTATAGTTTTCATGTTCAGCTTAGTTTTAGATTTCAATTTGGAGCATATATCGCTTTGGGTTTTCAACGGATCGAGGTTACAAGTTACAATTGGAAAGTTGAGTTTGGGAGTAGCCCAATGGATAGGCATCTATTCTACTGTTCTTTTCTACTTCACAGAGAGGATAACATCCCCGTTGGAGCCAGTTGTTAGCACCATGATTTTCATAGCTAAGGTTAAAGCTTTGTCAACAATTTGCAAATTCATGCTTGTTAGCACCCATATTGTTTTTATGCCTTGCATCATCTAACATCTCCAAGGGTTAGTTTCAAAAGGATGTTTATCATTTATTATTTCCATTTCAATTTGCAACTGCGCACTAAAAATTTGCTACACGCAATGCAGAGCACTTCACCACGCAAAGGATTATGTCGCACAATACATTTTGTCACGCAGTGGACTTCATCGCGCATGGAATCTTGTCGCGGAGAGGATGCCATCATGCATGGGATTTCATCATGCAATGGATTCCGTCACGCAGTGGGCTGTCGTGCATAGGATGTTTTCGCGCATAGGATTTTTTTGCGCAGTGGATTTCATCGCGCAGTGGGATGTCGCACATGGGATAGTGTCACGCATAGGATCTTGTCATGCAGTGGATTTCGTCGCACAATGGATTTCATCGCGCAGTGGATTTCATCGCGCATAGGATGTTTTCGCGCAGTGGATTTTGTCACGCAGTGGATTTCTTCGCGCAGAGGATGTTTTCACGCAGAGGATTTTCCTGTGCACAGGTACAGGTCACGTTGCACAAATGACCGGTTTAGTTGTCAACTTCAAGATTACTTTCTGACCAACTGGAGAGGAATTTTGAAAATCCCCGAGAGGATTTTGTTGAGGACAAAACAAATAATAAAAAACTCTCTCATATTTGAAAACCGTTTCATATTTTTGGATATTCAAAGGAATCTTTGAGACCTATTTTTTAGTTTTCATGATTTCCTATCTGAGACATGTTTTTGAGACACATATTACGTCCATATGGAGATTCATTTCAAGAAACAAAGAGATTTTTTTCTTTATAACTATATTATATACAAAAACCTCTCTCAGTTTAAGAAAATAGTTTTTTATTAGTGATATATGATGTCATCATTAATGCATATTTTCCCAGTTTGTTGCGCAATCCGCTGCGTTTTTTATTGTAGGTTACTATTGCTTAGAAGAATTGTTGTGCAAGGGTGACAGAGTGTCTAGAAGTGAACATGATGACTCATCACAACCATATGGTATAATTCTGATCATGATCAATGACTGTAAAGAATATTTCGGTTACGATTATGATTTGGTAAAGTCGGGTTTTCTATTTTTAGTGAATCCATTGAAGTTATTGTTCTCTTTCAAAGAAAACAGATCCATGATTCTAGGAGGAAGTAGTTCGACCCTAAAAGCCAAGGGTGAAATTAGTTTTCTATATATGGGGATCATTTTCATGTAAACGAGGTTGGTTGGCAAAACTAGTGTAGACAGTGACTATTGAATGTAGTTTGAGCTCGATTGAAATTT
>JZKD02S0481940.1:178822-197399 GCA_000966675.3 Picea glauca | reverse complement strand
GATAATGACTAATTATGACTAATAAACAAGGAATAACCTTAGGAAAAATAAATCCTAGGTGTGTGTGAAGTAACTCCAACACTAGTGCTAGAATATAATGTGCCATATCTTGTTTTACCAAGCTCTGGGAGCTTTCTTAAGCTTATAGAGTGTTTTCTTCAATCTATAGACTTTATCTTCATGTCCTTCAATCACATATCCTGGTGGTTTCTCCACATAATTCTTCTTCCAAAATACCATTCAAGAATGTTGTCTTCACGTCCATTTGATAAACTTTCCACCTGTTTTGAGTTGTTATGGACAAGACAACTCTCATTGTATCTAACCTTGCAACTGGTGCAAAGGTCTCACCATGATATACTCCATGTTGTTGTGAAAAACCTTTTGCTACCAATCTTTCCTTGTGCTTTTCAACTTCTCCTTTCTCATTAAACTTGGTTTTGTAAACCCATTTTACACCAATGCAATCCTTATCTTTTGGAAATACTACGAGATCCCATGTATCATTCTTCTTTATGGAATCAATTTCTTCATCCATTGCTTGGAACCAATTTTATTCTGTGATTCCTTCTTCAAAACATGTGGGATGATAAGAAAACAATGAAAAATTTGAATGCACATCTAGGTCTTCATATATTTCTCTCAAACTTCTAGTCTTTCTAGACCTTATGGAGGAATTTGTAGAATCAAATACATTGCTTGATGGAGAAGTAGGAGTAGACTAGGCTATTGGGCTATATGACTCACCTTGAACAAAATTTCTTAGAGTTCTTTTCAGATTATCTTTGATTGGTGATTGATCTTGCAAACCTTGTCGTCCACCTTATGCAATCTTCTCCTCTAATTCATATTGTACTTTAGGTATTACTTCTCCAACAAATATAGTGTTATCTATGCTTCCAGTCCATGCTTCATCTTCTTTGAATTCAACATCCCTACTGATTATCACCTTCTTTGTCACTGGATTATACAATTTATATGCCTTGGACTGATCACTGTACCCAAGAAAGATGCATTTTTCACTTATGTCATCTAACCTCCTCCTCAACTGCCACACAACCAAATACACTGAAGTGTGCTACACTACAACTCATACTAGTCCATGCTTCTTGTGGAACTTTTTTCTTCACACTTTTAGTAGGAGATCTGTTCAAAACATAAACATAGCAAGCTTTTTATTCTCCCCAAAAGTCATTTGAAAACTATTTTTCCTTCAACATGCTTCTATCCATATTCATAATAGTTTTGTTTTTTCTTTTAGCTACACCATTTTTTTTAGGTGTATGCCTTATTGTAAATTGTCTTTTGATCCCATGTTGCTTGAAGAAATCATGAAAAAAATGTGAATCATATTCACCTCCTCTGTCTAATATTAACACTTTAATCTGATGACCACTTTGCTTCTCCACTAATGCCTTGAATTCTCTAAACTTGTCAAAATTTTATGATTTATTTGCTATAAAGTACACCCAAGTCTTTCTGTTGTAATCATTTATGAAGGTTAGGAAGTAGTAACTTATTCCTAGTGATTGGGTCTGCATTGGACCACATAGATCTATATGAACCAACTCCAATAGTGTCTTTTCTCTATAAGACACCCCTTTAGGAAAACTATCTCTGTGCTTCTTTTCTAGAATGCAACTCTCACATCAACTAGTTGGATATTGAATGGGAGGCAAACCTTCAACCATATTCTTCTGTTGTAATAGTTTTAGAACACCAAAATGTAGATGACCAAATCTGATATTCCACAACCAAAAATCTTCTAAATATGTTACCTTTTAGGAAAGGGAGACATCATGTCTATCACAATTCATGGAAAGAGGATGCATTCTATTATTTGTCATCTTCACCCTAGGAATCAATATACTACTGGGAGGTTTATCATATATAAACAATATTTTCCCTTAAAGATTACATCATACCCTTTTTTAGTAAGTTGACCAACACTAATAAGATTATGTTTCAAACCTAGTACATAATAAACATTTGGTATGTGTCTTTTCTGACTTTGTTTGGTTTGGATGTTGACCATTCCTTTTCTCGTGAATTTTAGAATATTCTCTGACCCCAACTTGACTTTAGTCCTCACTGAATCATCCAGATATGTAATTAAGATTTTGTCTCATGTCATGTGATTGCTACATCCACTATGTAACAACCAAATATCATTAGAAGTCTCTTGAGAAGCATTACAAGTAAGGGATAATGAGTCTTCATAGTTCTCAATGATGTTAGAATAATTTTCATCATGTCTTCTAAGGTCATCCTTCTTCTTCCTACATTCATGTGCATAATTCTTGTTACAATAAAAACATTTAAATTTGTATTTTTCATACCTCTGATTTGTATCTGAGTTTCTATTGTTGTTTCTCCCCCTTAAGCTATGAGGATTTTGATCTGGTCTCCTTTCTCGTTCTGAACTATCCCTTTAGTTATTGCTTATATTTCTCTTTCCTCTTCCTCTTGAATTTGATCCTTCTTTGCCTCTTGAGATCGAAACTTGATATATGAATATGCATTTTCCAAGGAATATTCATACATGTTCATCCTAGATTCATGCGATAACCAGGATTCCAACAAATCATCCAATGATAGCTATGTCAAGTCCATATACTCTTCTATGGCTATAACCATTGCATCAAACTTCTTAGGTAATGTTTTAAGAGCCTTCTCTACCACTCTCTAGTCTATAATCTCTTCTTTGTTCATCCTTAACTAATTTACTTTGTTCATAACTTGGGTCATGTACTGGTCTACTCACTCTAACTCCTTCATCTTCGTATTCTCAAAATTCATTGGTAATGTATGCAACTTGATCATCTTTACCTTGGTAATTCCCTGATAGTTGGTCTAGTCTAAGATGTCCCACGCTTTCTTTGAGAATCTCAGAGTCAAAATCTTGGGAAATATGCTTTCATCCAAGCCTTTTTGGATGAGATAGAGTGATTTTGCATCCTTCTTCCTATTATCTATGAGTTGATTCATTTGAGAATTAGTCAAAGCTTGCTCGACTTCCTGATCAATTGGTTTTATATAGCCATGAAATACATGATCCCAAACATCCTGAGAACATAATAATGTCATCATATTGATTGACTAAACTTCATAATTTTTCCCTGTAAAAAATGGGATATGTGGTTGTGTGATGCAAGAGCATCACCATCAGTAGTTAAAGAGGCTAGGTGGAGGAAAACTCATCATCCAATGTGTATATTTAAAACTATTTTTGAATTCCAAGGAGCGCATGTTTTTCTATTTTTAAAGGATTGGAATTTAAATCTTTTAAATTTTTTTAGGCTTTAGCCATCACATAAAGATGCCAAGGATTGTAATTGTTTTAATTATCAGATAATGTTGTACAGATACAGAGTATTGACTCATTTATGAATGTAATTTCCATTCAATGTAATAGTCCTTAGTAGATGAATGTATTAACTATGATAGGATAGATCTAAGGTAGTCTGGAGGGAATGCTCGAGAAGCCCCTCAATGTATAAATATATGTATTGTATGCCCAAATGAGGCTGATGAATATTTTTATTGATGCTGTGAGAGATGTTGAAACTTATGGAGAGTTGCAGAGAGTTGTATGAGTCCATGTACATATTTTACTGAATGAATACAAGCAGAGAGGTTTGATTATAAATGTATGGTGTTGTGTTCATCTGAATTATTTGAGTACATGTGATGTTTATTTATGCTCTCTGTTTTTTATCTATTTATGTATATTTTATGCATGAATATGGTTTTCATGGTTAAGTGTGTAAACCTTTGATGTTTCTGTAAGTTTCATTTGTTTCTATTATAATGTTCCTGGTGCAAGGAGTGCATAGGACGAGTCGAGATAGAATCAGAATCTTAGAAGAGATAACATGAATTTACAGTTGAAGTGCAAGGAGTGCACAGTATTTTATGAAGTGAAAAGAGTGCACAATTTATCAGTAGAGAGAAAAGACTGGAGAATACCCATGCCAGGAGTGCATCGAGAAAACACTTTGTTTAAGTGTTAAATAAGTCTCAGAGGAGATGAACGCAAGGAGTGTGTAAGGGAGATTTTCTTCAACAATATCTAAGTCCAAAAACTTCTTAGAAATTCAAAGGCTGCAAGGAGTGCACTAGAGGTCCATAAACCTCATAGGAACGAAGCTCATAAGAGACAACAGGTATAGGAGTTCTGCAGAAGGGACTTAGAAAATTTCTAAGTTAAGAGCTTTGAAGTTCCAGAGGAGTGCACAAGAGGGCGCCATAGATCCTATTTATCTCGTGCAGTCAAGCTCAAGAAGGATAATGTTGAAAATCTTTAAGGAGGAGAGGATTCACTATTTTAAAATTTGAATGGTCAAGCTCTGTTCGGGAGGATCTAGGGTACTTTATCACTGTTAGAACTAGAGAAGCGGAGCGAGGTTTAACCCTGTAAGTATTTAAGGCTTCGCATGTTCATAGAATTTATGGATCAAGTTTAAAGGAGGAGTTATCGAGGATCGAAGATATATTCAAGAGTTTGCGGGAGAGAGGACAGTTGTTGGATCAAGAGGATTTTCACAAGGTTTAATAGGACAATTCCTTCGGACTTCACACATTCATGAGATTCAGTGTGTGGAGAAGTCAGGACCCCCGAAGTCCCGAAGGCTGGAGTGAATCGTGGCCATCCAAAATATGAGGAAACGTTTCAGTAGATCGTGTACTCTGGTGGATGAGAACTTCAGAAGAAGTTAGTAGTGGAGGAACCTCCAAAGTCCCAAAGACCCGGAGTTCATCTGGGCCATCCATTGGAGAAGACACATGTCACCATATTAGAATATCCGGAGGATAGGTACTCTGGGAGAATAGAAGGAAGCAGAGTTGATCTGGACCGTCAATTCCAAGAAGGACACATGGCAACAGATCTGGAGGTATAGAGGTTTGACTCTCTGGGGAAAATAGAATGCAGTGTTGTTTGGACTCTCGAAAGCCCGAAGGCCAGAGTTAATCCCAACCATCTGTTGGAGAGGACGTGTGGCGCAAGATCCTGCAGTTTAGGGACTTGTCACTTTGGATAAAGTGAATCGTCATGTAGACGGGGAGGAATCCTAAAGTCCCGAAGGAGTCCTAGCCATTGATTAAGGAGGGGACTCGTGGGCGAAAGATAATCATTTGATGTTTCAACATCGGGAGATATGACAAGTCATGTCATTTGACGACCAAAGGAAATCGCCAAAGCTCGAAGGGAATTGATCTGGACCATCCATCGGTCGAAGCATTGTGGACTGTCGATCTGAGACTCAGCGTAATTGATTTTTCGAAGATCTAGGAGATTTATGGAAAGGAAATTATGAAGAAATCTTCAAAGCCCAGAAACCTAATCTGATCCGTTGATCTATATGATCATTTTGGATCGTTGATATAGCTTCTTAGTGTTCGGTAGTTCGCGGAATTTGTGTTGGAAGATAAGAGGATAGAAAGGTCCTGAAGTACTGAAACTTTTAGGGATTGAAGTTTGTCCCATAGTTTTGGCCCTCAGTCTCTGGGGAGGCTTTGTCAGCGCTCGGGGACTCCCAAAAATGAAAATTTTCATTCGAGAATAGTTTTTTAGGACCTATGTATTGATATTTTGGGCTTAGAAGGAGCCCGTGAGCTAATTTCAGCTCTCGACTAGAATGATCCTAGATTGGGAGGTTCCGTGGACCCTGGGAGAGGGTGGGGTCTGCATCAAGTGGTATCAGAGCCATAATTAAGCTCTTTGTGAAGAAAATTTGGGACCATGCCACCAAGAGGATGCAAGGACAGACCTGTAGCAAATCCAACCATGGAAGAAGAGATGAGTCAACTTCGTGAAAGATTGGATGACATGGAGACAACGCAAAGAAGAGAACCTAATGCTGGTAACATAAGTGAAGCTGAGAGTGAAAAAATGGAAGTTGAAGAAGTTGTAGAATGAGACATTGCATAAGAACGCTTGTTGAAAGTGGTTGTAAAGAGGGGAGCCAAAGAAAAAATGGAAATCTCAATGTATGAAGGAAAATTGGATGTTGAGGAGTTGTTGGATTGGATAAGAGCCTTAGAAAAGTACTTCGATTATGAAGAGATTGAATATGAGAAGAAAGTGAAGAATGTTGTTACCAGGCTGAAGGGACATACAACGTTATGGTGGGATGAATTGCAAGCCAACATAAAGCACAAAGGTAAGAAAAAGATAAAAAAAATTGGGATAGGATGGTAGCTAAAGTAAAAGCTAATTTCATACCCAAAGACTATCATATCAATTTTTTCAGAAGATTTCACAACTTGAGATAGAAGGGTTTTTCAGTAAAGGAATACACTAAGGAGTTTTACAGATTGAACATCAAAGAAGGACATTGAGAGAGTGATGAGGAAAAGGTTTCCAGATATATTAATGGCCTGAGATATGAAATCCAAGAGGAGATCAACATGATGACCATGAGAATGGCGAAAGATGCTTATTAGTCATCAATGAAAGCAGAGGAGAAGTTGTCCAGGAAACAAAGCCATTGAAACAGAGGAAAGAGTCCAAGCAGAGGCTAAGGAACTGTCCAAGAGAAGTTCTAGAAACCCAAACCTGAATATGGAAAGTATCACAGTCATACAAAAAGAGGAGGAAGTTCCATAGGTGGAAAACATGGTGGAAGAAACTCTTTTTCTCGAGGAAGAAGAAGAGGTAGAGGAGGATAAGTGAGATGTTATGAATGTGGAAATACATGGCATATGTCTTGGGAATGTCTTGAAAGGAAGAAGAAAGAAGGAGGTGGATAAGATCACATTTCCGAAGCTCAAATAAGGAATGTTGAGGCAGATGCAACAGAATATGGGAAATCCCTTATGATGAGGAAAGTTTTCTTAAAGACGGAGAAAGAAGAAAAATATCCATTTCATAGAAGAAACCTATTCAGGACTACTTGCAAGACCAAGGACAGGGTATGCAAAGTGATCATAGATAGTGGGAGAACTGATAATTTGGTATCCACATAAATGGTGGAAAAGCTAGAGCTAGATAGAACTGCACATCTGAACCCGTACAAGGTATCATGGCTGCAGAAGGGACACCAAGTCATGGTAAGTTGACAATGCAATGTTGAGTTCAATATATGAGGTTATAAAGATGAGATTCTATGTGATGTAATACCCATGGATGTTTGTCATTTGTTTTTGGGAATACCATGGAAATTTGACAGAAATGTCATACATGATGGGAGAAAAATTACTTACACGCTTGAGAAGAATGGTTGTACACATATGTTGCTTCCAATGGAGGATAAGAAAGTGAAGGAAGAAGCTAGCCCAAGCATACTTCTCATGAGTTGGAAGGAACTCTTGAATGAACTCAAGGAGGAATAGGAGATGCAGTTTGTTGTGGTGAGAAAGCCCAGAGTCATCCTTACAAATATTTATGTGGATAATCTTCCTGTAGAGATTCAAGAATTGTTGGATAATTTTGTTGATATTATGGTGGATGAGTTACCTCGCTCTTTTCCACCCATTAGGAGTATTAGTCATGAAATTGACCTTATTCCAGGAGAAAGTTTTCCAAACAAAGTTGCATATAGGTTGACACCTCAAGAGAATGAAGAGGTCAAGAATCAAGTCCAAGAGTTGTTGGATAAGGGTTTGGTCAGAGAAAGTTTGAGTCCATGTGCAATACCAATTGTGTTGAGTCCAAAGAAGGATGGAGGTTGGAGAATGTCCACAGATTCTAGAGCCAACAACAATATTACCATCAGGTATAGATTCTCTTTACCCATAATGGGTGATTTGATGGATTGCTTGAGTGGAACAGATTATTTTTCCAAGATAGACTTGAAGAGTGGCTATCATCGGATAAGGATGAGAGAAGGAGATGAATATAAGACCACATTCAAGACATATGAAGGGTTGTATGAATGGCTTGTTATGCCATTTGTCTTAACAAATGCCCCAAGCACATCATGAGATTGATGAATGAAGTACTCAAATTCTTCATAGGTAAGTTTATAATTGTGTATTTGTATGATATCCTAGTCTTAAGTAAAACTAAAGAAGAACACTTAAGGCACTTGACATTAGTGATGAGGAGGTTGCAGCTGGAGAAGTTGTTGATAAATATGAAGAAATGTTCTTTCATGAAGACAAAACTCATATACTTGGGTTTTATGATCTCTTCAAATGAATTGAAGATAGATCCAGAGAAGGTGAGGGCAATAAAAGAATGGCCTTCTCCAAGAAGCATATTTGAGGTAAGAAGCTTCCATGGATTAGCAAGTTTTTATAGGAAATTCATCAGGAATTTCAATGGAATTTGTGCACCTATAATGGACACTATAAAGAAAAAGCACAAGTCTTTTAATTGGATAGAGGAAGATGAAAAAATATTTAGAGTATTAAAGGATAAGATAATAGAACAACCTATTATGGTTCTGCCATATTTCAAGTGAGGTGTGAAGCAAGTGGAGTAGCTATTTGTTCAATCTTGAGCCAAGACAATAAGCTTGTTTCTTATTTCAGTAAGAAGTTGAATGAAACTAAGAGAAAATATTCAACATATGATAAAGAGGTTTATGCTATAATACAAGCTCTGAAAAAATGGAGGCACTATCTCATTCCAAAGGAGTTTTTCTTGTACAATGATAATCAAGCTTTACAATTCATAACCATACAAGAGAAATTGAAGCAAAGACATGATAAATGGGTAGAATTCATGCATAATTTTACTTTTGTTATTAAGCACATTAGTGGTATCTCTAACAAAGTTGTTGATGCTTTGAGTAGGAGATGTTTGATTATGAAGGAATTTTGAGTGGATACCTTAGGGTTTGAATACCTTAAGAAAATGTATCGTGAAGATACAAATTTTAAAAAGGATTATGAAGCATGTGAGAACCCTTTGCTAAGGGACAAAAGTCAGTGGATAGAGTATCTAGTTCAAGATGGACTGTTGTTCAAAGGAAGCCAACTTTGTATTCCAAAATTCTCAATGAGAGACAACATGTTGAAGGAAAAACATAGTGGAGGATTCGCTAGACATTTCGGCCATGATAAGACTTATGCACAGCTGAATTATTCATACCATTGGCCAGGTATGGGATCTGATGTGAAGAAATTTGTGGACAGATATAGAGTTTTCGAGTATGCAAAAGGGAAGCAACATAACATTGGTCTGTATCATCCATTGCTTATTCCAGACGAGCCATGGGATGCCATAAGCATGGATTTTTTGTTGGGATTTCCAAGAACCCATAGGGCGAGTGATTCCATATTTGTTGTGGTTGATAGATTTTCAAAGATGGCACACTTCATACCATGCCAGAAAACCAGTGATTCTATTCACATAGACAGTTTATTTTTCAAGGAAGTTGTGAGATTGCATGGCTTGCCAAGAAGTATAGTTTCTGACAAAGATACCAAGTTTGTGGGACACTTTTGGAGAACCCTATGGAAAAGGCTGGGGAAAAATTTGTCCTTCAGTTCAACATATCATCCTTAGACAGATGGATATATTGAGTTGGTAAATTGAATCTTAGGGAATTTTCTTGGGAGTTTGGCCACTAAACATCATAACCCATGGGATCAGATTCTTCCCGAGGCAGAGTTTGCTTATAATGATTCTCCAAAAAGAAGCACTGAAAAAAGTCGATTTCAAATAGTGTATGGAATGCATCCAAGAGAAATTTCGGAGTTGAGGGATTTGAAACATGATGAGTTCAGAAGTGTAGGAGAATAATACTTTGTTGTAGAGATGTAGAAGCTTCATGATCACATAAAGAGACAACTACAAGAGAGTAGTCATAAGTAAAAAATCCAAGTTGATCAGAAAAGGAGAGAGGTTCATTTAAAAGTTGGAGATCAATTTTTAGCACACCTGAGGAAAGAGAGGTTCCTAAGGGGAACATATAACAAATTGAAGATGAAGAAAATAGAACCATGTAAGATCCTAGGAAAGTTTGATGTAAATGCATATGAGATTGAGTTGCCAGAGGATGTGGGAATATCACTCATATTCAATGTTCCAGACCTATACCCTTACAGGATAGATGGTACAAGAGGATCAAATGATCAAAAGGAAATTCAGTGGGAGAAGCATATTCCAACAACAGAAAAGCCACAAATGGAGAATATCATAAATCAAAGGACTGGTAAGAAGACCAGGAGAAAGACTTATTTTGAGTACCCGGTGAAGTTGAAGGGTCACCCAGTAGATAATGCTAGTTAGGTAAATGAATCTGACACTCGGAAGCATGGAAAACAGTGTAAGAACTCATGGACAGGAGTCCATGAATTTTTGGCCAGAGGAGTATGATGCAGAAGCATCACCATCAGTAGTTAAAAAGGCTAGGTGGAGAAAAAATCAGCACCCAACACGTAGATTTCAAATTGTTTTTGAATTCCAAGGAGGGCATGTTTTTCTATTTTTAAAGGATTGTGATTTAAATCTTTTAAATGTCTTGAGTCTTGAACCATCACATAAGGCCACCAAGGATTGTAATCATTTTAATTATCAGATAAGGTTGTACATATATTAAATATCAAATCATATCTGAATGTAATTTCCATTCAATGTAATAGTCCTTAGTAGATGAATGTATTAACTATGATAGGATATCTCTAAGGTAGTTTGGAGGGAAGGCTCGAGAAGTCCCTTGATGTATAAATATATGTATTGTATGTCCAAATGAGGCTGCTAAATATTGTTATTGTTGTTGAATGTTATTGTTATTGATGTTGAGAGAGTTGTTGAAGCTTATGAAGAGTTGCAGAGAGTTGTATGAGTCCATGTACATATTTTATTGAATGAATACAAGAAGATAGGTTTGATTCTAAATGTATGGTGTTGCGTTCATCTAGATTATTTGAGTACATGTGATGTTTCTTTATGCTCTCTATGTTTTATCTGTTTATGTATCTTTTATGCATGAATATGGTTTTCATGGTTAAGTATGGAAACCTTTGATGTTTCTGTAAGTTTCATTTGTTTCACTTCTGACATTCCTGGTGCAAGGAGTGCACAGTGCCCACAAGGAGTACATAGGCCGAGTCGAGATAGACTAGGAATCTCAGAAGAGATAACATGAATTTACAGTTGAAGTGCAAGGAGTGCACAGTTGTTCAATTGAAGCGAAAAGAGTGCACAATTTCTCAGTAGAGAGAAAAGAACGAAGAATATTCATGCAAGGAGTGCATCGGGAAAACACTTTGTTTACGTGTTAAAGAAGTCTCAGAGGAGACAAAAACAAGGAGTGTGTAAGGGAGATTTTCTTCAAAAATATCTAAGTCCAAAAACTTCTCAGAAGTTCAAAGGCTACAAGGAGTGCGCTAAAGGTCCATAAACCTCGGAGGAACAAAGCTCAGAAGAGATAGTGAGTACAATAGTTATGTAGGAGGGACTTAGAAAATTTCTAATTCAAGAGATTTGAAGTGCCAGAGGAACACATAGGAGGGCACCAAAGATCCTATTTATCTTGTGCAATCAAGCTCAGGAAGGATATCGTTTAAAATATTTAAGGAGGAGATGATTCATTATTTTAAAAGTTGAACGGTTGAGATCTGTTCGGGAGGATCGAGGGTATTTTATCACCCTTAGATATGCAGAAGAAACATGTGGTTTAACCCTATAAGTCTTTAAGGCTTTGTGCGTTCATAGTAGTCGTGGATCAATTTGAAGGGAGGAGTTATCGAGGATCGAGGATCTACGGTCAAGATCTATTTGGGATTTCTAAGAGAGATGACAATCATTGGATCGGAAGGAGTTGCACGAGGTTTAATCGGAGAAGTCATTCAGAATTCACACATTCGATAGATTTGGCATGTGGACAAGTCGGGACTCCCGAAGTCTCAAAGGCCGAAGTGAATCGTGTCCGCCCAAAATCCGAGGACATGTGTCAGTAGATCCTGTACTCTGGTGGATTAGCACTTTGGAATAAGCTAGGAGTGGAGGAACCCCTAAAGTCCCGAAGACCCAGATTTCATCTGGGCCATCCATTGGATAAGACACGTATCGCCAAATTAGAAGATCCGAAGGAAAAATAAAATGTGCCCAAAACATGTCTAAAGAATAAATCAACAATCTTCTTAGCAATGATTTATTTCATGTAAGGCATAAATATAACCATTTTAGAAAAACAAGATGTTACCAAAAACACACAATAATTCTTACTGAAGGTCTAAGGAAATTCATTGATAAAATCCATAGAAATAAATTATCAAGGTTGCATGGGAATTGTGAGCTATTGATAGAATCACACATGCAATTGGATGGTTTGGATTGGCTACATGACGAGAAACACCACACATAGTGTTTAACTTGTTTCTTCATGGATGGACGAAAAAATATGGTAGCAGATGATGGAGCATCTTAGTACCACCAAATTGATCACCATAGGCTAAGGCATGAGCTTCCAAAATCAAAATATGGCAAGAATCTACATCTAGAACACATAGATAACTTAATTTGTATAGCCACCCATATCGAACTGTGATATCTAAAAGGAGGATTTGATTGATAATAGTAGGTTATTGAAGAGATTGCAGAATAATGTTGAAGTAGAGATCTACGACATATTATTGTTTCTAAGAGTCATAAAAGAGTTCTCGAACATCCAACAGAGTGAGTTTTGGATTGGGGGGTCTTCCCAATAAATCAACCAACTGATTAGAACTTCCCCTCTTATATTTTAAATTGGGTCTCATTAGGAGAGTTAAGAAATAATACCCAAACCACGCGATGCCTAAGCGGATCATTCTAAAAATCTCCATATTTTTACTCTGGCGTTCATGCGGTCAAGTCATACAACTTCCTCAAATGACAGTTACAGTACACGCCTTGGTTCAGGAGTGAATTCCACAACCAAAATAATTCTATGAGTAAATAAGTGGAAAGTGGAATGACCAGCAGAGCTTCTTAGTACCTGCTTCTTATGAAAATTTTGAAAAAAGTAAACAAGATCAATTTACAAATGAATTACAACATACAATAAAATCTCTTTGTTTTAATAATAAAAACAATTATTTAAAAAAAAAACATATTTGCAAATAAAAAACACAATTATTTTGATCTAAAGAAAATTCATAATATTTTTATTGTTTGCGTAGATTTAATACTGACTTGATAGACTTAATTCCAACCTCTTCCAATTAAACCTAAAGAAAATTGAAGAAGGCCAGCCAAATTTAATTACCACAATTTATAATAAATAGAAGTTGAAGGAACATTACTAGGGACTTTACAATGCATGTAATGCAATGAATGTAATTGACAAATGCAATGAAAGGGACTATATATTCTCAAAATGAGAAACCACAAAGTTCTTAAGGAAATTTGTGTGTTAAGTAGGCCACCCCCAATGATCATGACGACCTACCTCTAAATCAAAGCATGATTCCCTTAAGAAAATAAATCATGACTGTTGGTTTCTATACTTTTACGAATGTACATGACAACTAGCTATACTTATTACTTTTAATGACTATCGTTTTGTATGTTATATTATTAAGCATGAATGGAAATTTTGTATTATAATTTAGGGAAACTATAGTTTTAAGGCTCTAGGACACATTTTGATTATCTTAACAATTATCAAGAAAACCTCATTTTCCTTATTCACATTTGAGTTTTAAGTCTATGAGAATATGCCTATATACAATATGATCTTGTGAAAGTCAATATGGTTTAGCTCAAGTGGTTGGGAGAAATGATTTTTGAGCTCTTGTTGAGTGCCCTAACGATTCTAGGGAGTTTACCCTAGATAAAAAAAATTATGATCCAACTACATTAACCTTTGCATTTTTTCATATTCGAGGAATTTCTTTGCACCATAATCAACTTTATAGTTCCATAAATTGAAATTTTTTTAAAAAGATATTTTCATATATTGTATATTAATTTTTTTATATATATTTAGAAATAAAAAATAATGTTGACTTTAACATTTTAACATTTAGAATAAGTGGATTCCTCCTATATAAAAAAATTCTATACATTTTAGAAATTATAAAAAACATTTGCTTCACCATTACAAAATGGTTCTATATATTTTAGAAAATAAAAACCACATTTCCTTCAACATTGGAAAATAGTCTATTGAAACCAAACTTATCTCGAAAATAGGTGTAGCCCCTTAGAGCAAGATTATTTCTTATGTACCCTATTGTTGCTAAACTCCTCAGCAAACCCTAAGCATTAGACCGACTCTCATAAGTGCCTACCCTAGAATTTTGATATATAAAAGATTATTTATTATGTAGTGTATTGTTGCTAGACACTTCAAGAAACAAAGAGTTACTCATAAATACCTACCCTAGAATTTTGATGTAACAAGTTAGTTTTCGACTGACACAAACTTTTAAATAAAAGTAAAGGTTTGTTGACATCAAATGTCACTCAAATATACAAATTCCGTAAACTTTAATTCATTTCAAGAATATTCATTCGATGTTAAAATTGATAAAATTATTAAGTAAATTATTGTTAGATATAAAGGTAAAATAAAATAATAAATAATATTTATTTTAAATTTAAAAATAATATTAAATTTAATAATTAATACACACAAATAAAAAAATTTAAATGTTTTTTTATGATTTTTTAATTATATTTGTAAAATTGAATTAGAAGGATTTATTTTTTATTAAAAGCATGGATATTTCATTTCATTTTTAATTATATTTATGAAATGGAATGATAAGGATATAATTTTTATTAAAATCATGGATATTTCGTTTGTAAAGTAGTTAAGAATCATTCAACAATGAGCGAAGGGTCTTTTCAAATCCACGGGGCTCCTTAAGCAATATATATGATTTCACATATACAAGACTATACATTGACTCGTTGGGCATGTAAGAAATTAACTAGCATACGTCCCCCGAAGCAGGGGAAAGGAAACATTGAATTGAATGAAGAAACCATTATTTATTCGAACAATCATTGGTTTGTAAGGGATTTACATGTTCACTTCTCACAGCGATATATGATCATCACCAAGGCATAAGAAAAACATAGGCAATGTTGCAACTACTAATTAAGTTTCAGATCATAGTTAGATTATTATGAATTGCAATAGTATATTATGACTAGAATAGTGCCCCTTTACATTGACAAACCCTAAAACAATGTCATGTCCACGAATAACATAAAAATGTTAAAATGTTGAAAGGGGAAAATGTGGATGACATTTATCCAGTACATATCGATTCCCCATGGCTGGCCACTGAGGAGTGAGGCAGAGAACGATGTCTATAACACTCTGTTGTAGATGAGACTTAATGATGTGCGACTTGCCATACAAAATAAAAATTAAGGGATGTGCGGCTAGCCATCTTAAAGAAAAAATGAATTGTTCACTTCTCAATATTTTTCCATTCTTGGATTTCAAGTTCAAATTACGAGCTTGGTAAGAGTAAAATAAAACATGTTAGACAAAAAACAAAAACCTAAGCCTAAGCCTAAGTTTACACGCGGTCCTCAGCAATTGCAGATTTATTAATGGGATTAGTGAAACTCCACACAAAGCCATAGGTATCCTTCACCTTCCCATAGTGTTGAATCCAAGGCCGCTCAAAAATATCCTCAACAATAGTTTCTCCGACATCAACCACTCATTTGAAGGCCACATCAATGTCATCCTGCTATTAGTGGAAGGTCTGACGCATCGATAGGGAAATGGTCTGTTAATATGAGCAAGGAAAATACAATATGCAGAATGTGAAGTTAAAAATTTGATTTGATATAAATGCTTTGTCTGAAACATCCAATTTTTTGGGATACATGGGGACTCGATATGTATTGGATAAATGTCATCCACATTTTTCCCTTTCAACATTTTTATGTAATTATTGGATATGGCATTGTTTTAGGGTTTGTAAATGTAAAGGGGCACCGATCTAGTCAGAATATATTATTACAATTCACAATAATCTAACTATGATCTGGGACTTAATTAGCAGTTGTAACATCACCTATGTTTTTCTTATTCCTTGATGGTGATCATATATTTCCATGAGAAGTGAACCTGTAAATCCCTTACAAACCAATATTTTTATTATAGAATCTCATAATTTTTAGCTTCAATAAATTAAATTTATATCAATTATAGTAACCTGTAGATTCCTTACAAGCCAATTTGTTTATAATGAATCTCCTAATTTTTAGCTTCAAAACTCCTTAGAACCTAGATCTTTAAACCATGTAACCACACCAATGGGATACACCGAAGTGAATTGGGGTGGTTATGTTGTTTTTGGATGGAAAATGATTACTTTACAAGGTCCATCTTTATCCCACATATGGCAATATTGGCCTAGCCCATTCAAGACAAATCTAACAATATTGATTGAGGTCATTCCTCCAACATGCCTCTCAACTTCATGAAGCACGTGAAGCTCTCAGAAATAGATACAATGTTGAAATGCTCCCCATTTGTCATGTGGGAAAGGTTCGAAATAGTCTCAATTTATCTCGTGGCCAAAGAAAACATAAGTCATCTTCTCATCTTCTACCTGAGGGATTCAAGAGTCAAACCAGGAATTGAAGTGTCTTGAAGGAAGGAATAAGTTTAGGCACTTGAATAATAAATTTGTACATATCTCGACAAGATGTCAGCGAAAAACATTGAGTTTCTTTCTAAAAATGCATATAGTTATTACGTATATCAACTCCTTAAAAGATAAAAAAAAAAAATCAAATTTGGTTTTGCATGTTGTTAAAATATTTTAACTTCCCTTAAGTACATAATTTTTTGTTATTAAAAATATTTTTATTTAATATTTTTTTATTATTTAATTTATTATTTAATTTATTATTATTTTTATTATTTTTATTTAAAAGGATATTTATAAAGTTTTAATGGTTGACAGATATTTGAAATCATGTTTAAGTTTACTTCTTAAATTTTTTTATTTATCTCTTTTAATTTTTTTAAATCATAAATGTTAATTGAACATAAATTATTAAAGGTGGTTGATATACTTAGTTTAACATATTAATTTAAGAAAATGGAGAATTAAGTGATGTTGATCAACATATATCAACCACTTTTAATAATGTAGAGGCATCTTGTAGCACACCTTTTCAGCTACCAAGGTTTAATCACTATTAAGAGAAGGTTATAACACCACTCTATACATAATTCGTACATGTATTATATGATCCATATGCTTAAAAACAATTAAACACATTCAAAATCAGAGTAAAACATAGTATTTACTGCTATAATTAACAAACCATAGCATTCCATATTAATTCATATACACAGCAGAAATCATGATAACATAAACAGTAGATTCATGCACAACGTGATAAAACATAATCAGATACTTATCTTTTAACAGTGGTAGATTCCACCAACCAAGTGCAAACCTTCCACGAACCTCCCAGCCTTAGACCGCACTGCTCATCAGCTCAACAATGGGTCACCCCCGAGCTGGGACTAAGCTCCACCCCAAGGCAAGGAAATCTAGGCTAGGCTGAGGTTACAGGGAAAACAACACACAACCACAAGAAAGAAATTCTCTCCAAGGAACCTCCCACGCTCACTGCCCACAGACCCTCATTCCCCACATGCTTGTTCCACCCCAGGAGTATACACCTTCTATGTCACCTGGACAGTCCTTCGGTTGCTAATCTCCCTTGTCTTGGGTTACAGGAACAGGCCCGACCGGAATTCTCCAGGCTCTGTGGCAGCTACAGGGTTCCTTCCAAGAGTTATCTCCTTCCTCTACACACTCTCTCACCTGGAGGGAGTCGCTCACAGGTCCAACAACCTGTTCTTCCAATCTTCAACCACCTCTCTCACCTGAAGAGAGTGTTGTACAAATTGGCCAACAAGCCACACAGGATCAAACAATACACGTCCACCACAATCCACGGGATCCAGACACGAACACCCCAGGGCAGCTCCAGATAGGTGCAACAGTATAACCAGGCTTAGTAGGGATGAGACACTTCTGTTTTCTCAATTTGGCAACACGTAATAGAATCACA
This sequence comes from Picea glauca, assembly GCA_000966675.3. Classification (NCBI taxonomy): domain Eukaryota; kingdom Viridiplantae; phylum Streptophyta; class Pinopsida; order Pinales; family Pinaceae; genus Picea; species Picea glauca. Next base: position 179,452 of record JZKD02S0481940.1, on the reverse strand, counting down.
TTCTGGATTCTCAAGGATGCGTGACAATTCGTCCACGTAGGGGTCGATTCAGACTCCCAGTCTAGAACAGAGAAGGGTATACCAGCTTTCTAGAACAAACACAGACTCTTTCCCAAATCCACGCAGGCTCCTCGTTCAGGGAATATACACACTGATTTCCTCATAGCCAGACACAGACTATTCAAATCATAGGGACGCACGAAGGTTCTTTGCAGGAGTCGGGTTGGTAGTACTATCCAAGGCTCCGTACGCATTCAGAATATAGGGTAGAATGGGGGAGGAACCTTCTCACGGCTCACCCTGGCCGTTTTATTCTCATGCGTCAGGGTTGACACTTGTCACCCATGAAACTRCATGTGTTCCACCAGCACGCATCTCCCTTGCATGTTCTCCCCTTGCCAGAAACTTAGGATAAACATAAAATGTACATGTCTTTTGGGGATATTATAAAAATATTATTCCCAGGCTTAAGCCCCCTAGGCTTAGCCCCTAGGCTCAACACTTAGCCCCTTTTTCCACCTTCCAGCCCCTAATTCCTTGCCCATCCTATGGATGCTCAGTCCCCCTTCACTCATTCATCGTGGTCGGTCTACACATGGCGGTGTTTATGTTTTATTAATTGTTCTGCGT
>JZKD02S0481940.1:129652-151775 GCA_000966675.3 Picea glauca | reverse complement strand
TTTAGCCTTTTTGAACATAAAATAATTTAATATTAATAATATGAACCTAAAATTAGCCTATAATTAGTCAAACTAACTTAAGATTAATATTAATAACACTAACTTCCTCAAACCTGGGGTTTACCTCATTATTTTAACCTATAATTAACATAACATTAATATTGACAAAACTAACATTACTTAGTAAAATTAACTTAAGCTTATATGAACTTCCTCAAAACTAGGGTTTACATCATTAATCAAACCTTAATTTAGCCCTTAATCAACATAAAATTAATATTTTTTACTAAAACCTCTGGTCAACCCTAAATCTAACCTACAATTAACATATAAAAAACTTAATTAAATCACTATTTATTATCTTTTGAGAAAAATTCTCCTAAAAACGAGGGTTTCACTCAGCCAACTGTAGTTTTTTCACCCGCCTCATCACTATTTAATAAAGGCTCTTCTCTTACTATTTTTCTCAGGCTTTTTTTGTCCTGAAGATGGATCCTGTTATGGATCCGAAATGTCGACGACAAGCTATCAAGAATAATCCTATAGCATGTCATATGCCAAATTATAACACAAGAGGTTAAAATAATAATCCTATCATCCTTTGTATACCAAAATATCTCCTACTTTTTCTTCGGACTTGACTTTTGACTTGGTAAGGCATTTGTGCTCATAAGGGCGTAGTTTTTTGGTAAAATTCAAGGGTCAAATTTTCTATATTAACCAGGTCAACACATGATGACTCCATATGGCATATTTTTATAGCGATGTGTAAACTCAAGAACTCATAACTTCAAGAGTGTTGTTATGTCAACATATTCATGATATTAATATGCAAAGGGGATGAAGTAGGGTAAATATTTAGACGATGAGAAAATAAAAGTTTTACATCATCTATATAAAATATTCATTCATAAACACTTGGCCACTTAGATTTTGCGTTTAGGTATATAACTTCTTATGTCCATCACCTACTACACTTGCAACATTTACACAATTAGCTACCAAAGCACATTTGATAAAAAAAATTGTGAGAATTATCGGTGGACCCTTCAAAATGCACCTTAGAAACCACATAACACTAAATAAGGTGGACTAGAAGTCTAATTTAATTAGGAGGCACAAAATTTAATAAAAAAAAAAAAAAAACCACTAAAAACTAAAAGGAAAAGATAATTTTCAACATAAAGAACAAGGAAAAAAAAAAATTTAATTCTTATTTATATATCTACATGGGTGAGGGGAAATCCTAAGTTTACAATGGGTAAAAATTTCCCCAAAGAAACATATCTTGATTTAAACACTTTCAATATTAATATCTATGTATGTAAAAGGGTTGGGAAAATTTTAAGTTTCACAATGGTAAAATTTCGCATAAAGAAATGTATCTTGATTTCAAAAAAATTTATTTGTCAGAAATGTATCTTGATTCCAAAAAAAATTATTTGTGGCGTGACAAGGGAGTTAAGTGTTGATAAAATGCTAACCCCCAAGATAATAAGGTTTGGGGGAGAGGCCTACCAAGATACAAAAAAAATGAACATTAACCTGTAATATCTACCAAACTATCAAGTCACCATGGCAATCATCTTTCATAACAATGTAGTTTGAATACTTAGAGACTTCAAAGGTCAAGGTCAAGTTGTTCTCCTAGTTTTTTAGAAAATGTTTGGGTCGATAATTTTCTCATATTTAACTACTATCATGTATATCATGTCATGAAAAGGATAGATTTAAGGGTAAGTAAAAGTAATTAAAAACATTATCCCCAATATGGTCTCTAAAATATGTTGATTGCAAAATTGGTAATTGCACAACCAATATCTCAACACCTTTGTAAGGCTAAATCAAAGGGAAGGTGCAAATATAACACATGTATTTATACCCCTTTCAATCCTCTTTGTTCCTTTTGTTTTCCTTACGAAAAGTATGACATGGGATGAGAAGTAGAAAAGAGGTTCGTATTAATCACATTTGAATACAGCATTCTTTAAGTATTTTTATATTTTATTAAATTTTTAGGGATTTTATTACCATGTGATTTTTTTTAAGTAAGTTGTGCATTAAAAAACAAATAAAATGTTGAGATTAAATAAAAAGCACTTAAATGTAAAGAAACGCTCATGTATATGTATATATATTTTAAAAAAAAATTAAAGTAAAAAGTAATAGATCATAAAAGAAAATGTGAATATGTGATTAACATTGAAAACCAAATGTGCACAAAATCTTAGTAATCATTATTAAATATATTATTTAAATGCATCCATTGACATAACAACGGTTTTGTAACCCTCTATGAAAGTTTGGACCGTGTATATTGAATCCTTGTTTCTATGTTTTCAAGATGATACAAAGACAAGCTAGAATGTCAAACAAAGTAAATTCTAGAATCATAGGTTCTTAACTTCAAAGAGATAGTAGACATACTCATTGAACACATTGCTTTTATAAATCATTTACTCATCAGTACCAAGTGAAACTCAACAATAAATTACTCAAATGTTGATAGAAAACAACATATACTTGAATCTCAAGAGAAAATATTTTGATCTATACAATCATTATATCCTTGGAGAGCATTGTTATTGTCATCAATGTTGTTAGATCCACAATAGTGAAATGATATTATAATTTGGCATATCCGTTTGACATGCTTCTCTCCTATGGTGTCAAATGCTTATTTTTCTTCTCATTTTATAATATTCAGAAGGTGATTTACAATTACAAATTATTTAATTAAACTATTTAATTTAAATAGTAATAATAAAGTGACTAATAATGTTTTTGAAAAAGATTATCACTTTTACAAAAATGGGATATGTCTAAGGATATAGTTTTGGGCTAAAATAAAAAGGTTGATCCTATCACCTAGAAAGTTTGAGTGCAGTAGTAGTTTCCACAAGTCATGAGTTTCCCTTCCTTATGTCTTCAAATAATTTCATTTCCATAAAGATCATCACTAGCATAATACATTATCATTAAAATTGTTGGTTATTCTCAATTAAAAGTTGCACATGAGATCATGTAAAATTACAATTGCTAAAATAAATAATGTTGATCATTAGACATTCCCACATGAACTAAAAAATTAAACCAATTCATAACAAATACATGAAAATTGATATGCAATATATGTATTAGTTGTAATTGGTCTTACTACTCCTCAGTCATAAAAGTGACTTTTATGTTTGTGTATGTATCAATTATTAAAAAATATTAATGTCGCCATTTATGAAAAAGTATGTTGATCACCAAATATAGACAAACATAAAAGTCACATTTATGACTGTAGATTTTAACCTTGTACAATTAATTACTGCAAACATAATCTTAATGAAACAAAAAAGATACAAAGGAACACACACATTACACAAAGATATTTACCCTAGAAACCCAAACTGGGAAAACCAACAACATGTTTAGAGCCACACCTTTAATCTTCTATATATCATCATTTTCTTCATTTTTTACAATAAAATATACATATAGGATCTTGCGGCATCCAAACCCCTAATCCATTGACCTAGATTAGTCAACAACCAGAATTAGAAAACCATCGACAAAAACCATGTTCCGAAAAACCACCAAAAAACGGATGCAAAAAACTGCCAAAAACAAACCAAAAAAAAATTATCGAGGGCTCCCACCCCCAAATCCCTGCAACCCTCCTAGTTGGGGGGTGCTAAGCACCCCGCAAACCCCCTTTGCTCCCATATCAATGTACAGTATATAGGATCTTTTTTGCAAAGAATATAACGCATACCCAACATTCTCCCACTTGTTGTTTGCTTTGCATACTGGGGGTTACAAGATTATATATTCAACAATATCCATATATCATTTACACCAAGATAAATTCTCAGTGCTCAAAAATTTTGTTAACGAACCAACAACATTCTCCAAAGTTTCCACCTTCATCAACAACACCCTCTCGTCTTCAAGTATGTCTCTCACAAAGTGATACTAAACATCAATATACTTTGTCTTTGAATGATAAGTTGGGTTCTTCTCTGGGAAGATTGCACTCTGATTGTCACAATATATCCTTACAACTTGTTGTATCAACCCAATACCTGAACACAATATTTGTAACCATATCGCTTCCTTTCTTGCATGAGTGGTTGTCATGTATTCAACTTATGTAGTTGAGAGTGCCACTACAGATTTTATTTTTCTCATCCAACTAATTTATCCTCCAAATAGTTTAAACACATACCCACTTGTAGATCTTTTGCAATCCAGATCTCCAACTCAATCTGCATCAACAAATCGATGTATATCCAACATTCTGACCAATCTTTGTCTTCCTTGGTAGCACAATCCATAACTAGTAGTTCCATGTAAATACATGAAAATCCTCTTTACTGATGTTCAATGCTCCTTCCTTGGTTTTGACATATGCATGCTCAAAACTCTCACTGCATGTGCAACGTCCGGTCTAGTACATATCATTGCATACATCAAACTACCAACCACACTTGCATATGGAATATAGGACATGTCCTCTTCCTCTTCTTGTGTCTTGGGACATTGATCCACTGATAAATTTACACCTACAAGAATAAGAAACTTGAACGATTTGCATTCTTGCATATTAATCCTCTGTAATATTGTCTCAACGGATTTCCTCTTATTTAACCAAAGTTTCATGTTTTCCTGATCTCTTTTAATTTTCATGTTGAAAATGAAATTTGCAACACCAAGATCCTCCATGTCAAATTTAGAGGATAACTGAGTTTTCACATGCTAGATAATCTCCTTGTTGTTTCATATCAACAACATATCATCCACATACGATACCAAATAAATAATATGATCACCAATTAATTTGAAATACACAAAGTTATCTGTTTTTATCGTTGTGAAGCCAAGTCCCAACATATAAGTATCAAAATTTTGATACCACATCCTTGGTTATTTATTTAATCCATACAAGGACTTTTATAGTGTGCATACCATCTCCTTCTTTCCCTTCACAGCAAAGCCTTATGGTTGCTTCATATATATTTCTTCTTCCAAATCCCCATGTAGGAATTTTTTCTTCACATCCATATGTCATACTTCAAAATCAAATGCAACAACAACAAATAAAATAAATATAATTGATGTTAACTTGGAAATAGGAGAAAAAATCTCACCAATTCAATTCCCTCAACCTGGGAATAACCTTTTGATACTAACCAATATTTGTATTTCTCCACTTTTCCTTCTGCATTTAACTTCTTCTTAAACACCCATTTGTTTCCAATGGGATTTCTTCGAGTCAACAACTCCACTAGATCCCAAGCCTCATTCTTATCCAAAGCTACTATTTATTCAACCATGGCCTTTTTCCAGAGTTTTCCATCCTATGAATCCACTGCCTCCCTAACAGTTCTAGGATCATCTTTAGTAATTGACAAAGCAAAATTTGAACAGAAATCAAGTGGAGTATACCTTTCCAATTGTCTTCTTTACCAAATTGATCTCCTCAATACTTGAGTATGAGGATATTCTTCTTCTAATTGATGTTCATTTGTAGATTCTAATTCATCGTCCTTCAACTCAAACTCTATTTTCTTTGGTTCTTCCTTCCTTGGTAGGAATTCTTGTTTGAAAATGCCTTTGATTTCTCTAAATACCACATCTCAATTGTACACTACCTTTGTAGTTTCTGGGTTCCAAATCTTATGACCTTTCAGACCGTATTCATACCCAATAAAGATACATTTTTTATCCTTTTATCTAAATTACTCATGTTTTCCTTTGGAATGTGAACATAGGCCTCGCAGATAAATACCCTGAGATGTGTGAGAGAGGGTTTCTTACCATTCCATACCTCGTGTGGATTCTTGTCGTCCAGTGTTGATGAGGGTGATCGATTGACCAAGTAACATGCAGTACCCATTGCCTCTACCCAGAATTCTTGTCCTAACCTGGCACCATTGAGCATACACCTTTTTCCATCAACATCCTATTCACCCTTTCTACAACTCCATTTATTGAGGAATATATGGATTAGTATTATGCCTTTTTATATCACACTTTTTACAGAATTCTTTGAATTAATTTTCATAAAACTATCCACCATTATCTGTCCTCAACACCTTAATTCTTTTCTCTATTTGATTCTCAACAAGACCCTTAAACTCTTTAAACTTGTCAAATACTTAATATTTATTCCTGAGGAAATGTATCTAAGTATTCCTCAAGAATTCATCTATAAATGAGACATAGTACACATATTTTCCCAGTGATGGAACCAACACGGGTCCAAACACATCATTGTGCACCAATTGTAAAATTCCCTCTGCCCTCGTTGCACTAGAAGGGAATATTACCCAATTCTGCTTCACATATACACAATGGTCAGAAAAATAAAAATCCAGAGAGAATCTAGACATACCTTCAACCATACCTTTACCATGTAGTAGTCGAAATCCCTTCTCTCCAATATGCCTCAGTCTTTGATGCCACAACATATCCTTTTCTCCAGAGAATATATCATTTTTTCTTCTTCAACTCTAATCTCAGGAACAATGGAAATATTACACCCATCACTAATAGTGCTTCCCTACAGCTTATACAAATTTCTAATCCAAACTGCCTTCAACAACACCATTTCTCCTTGAACCATCCTTCAAGGTTCTTTCTCAAACACTATTTTTACCCTTACATCGTCCATTTTGCTTATAGAAATCAAATTTATGGCTAATCCTGGGATGTGTAGAACACCAGGCAGTGTTATAATCCTTCCATCCATGAGATTCAACTTGAATTTTCCTTGTCTTATGATTTTGGTTGTCGATTCATCACCTAGAAAAACATCACCTCCATCATACTTTTCATATTCATAGAACCACTCCCTATGGGGATTCATATGAAAGGATGTGTCTAAGTCAACTAGCTATGCCTCATTATCTGCATGGGTTCTTTATGAAGCCAAGTACACATCCCCTCCTTCTTTCGAGGAGGGTTTTTCTTCTGTAGAAGGAGCATCTTTGGATCCCTTCCCTCTCTCAACACTTTTGGATCTACATTGATTCTTGTAGTTCCCTTCTTTTCCACATATCTAGCATACCTTTACAAAATTTTCGAGGAGATTCAGATCTACCCTTAGATTTATATCTCCCACTTGAGGACTTAGATCTATTTCTTTCTTGGGAGATTCCTCATGCATCAATGCTATGTCATTCCATATTCTTATGTCTCATCTCCTCCGACAACAAGGATGAAACCACATCATTGAAACTTAAAGTAGTTGTATTACTACATATGGCCACAACCACACTATCCCACAAGTCTAGTAAATAACATAATAAACCGATACACTTATCTTCTTCTGGAATTTTAATATCAATCGACAATAACTGACTTACCATAGTATTGAAGGCGTTCAGATGCTTTGTCACCGAATCTCCATCTTTCATCCTCAAGTTATACAACTTCTTCCACAAGAACAGTTTGTTTACCAGGGACTTATACTGATACAAACTCCCCAACTTATCCATAATTCCTTGGTTGTATCTTTCCCTAACACATTCAAAAATATTCAATTTCAGAGACAAAACTAGATTGTTCTCTTCACCTTTTGATCCAACATTTTCCAGTATTTTGTTGATGTTCATGTAGGTGTAGTACCTGGATCCACAATGATCCAGTGATCTTTGTACATAGACATATCTTCAATCTTGAGCTTCCACAACTCAAAAAATTTCCCATTAAATTTATCTATCTCTATTTTTGAGTTGCTCACCATTTCTTTTCACCTGAAGAATCAATATCGTAGATCTCTCACTGTAACAAGGCTCATCAAAGTCTCGATCCAAACCATTAGCCACAAAGGCATAACCTTGAATCCAATAATTTCTTTGATACCAAATGTATATTTTAAACTTGTATAATTAATTACTGCAAACAAATTCTTAATAAAACAAAAAAGATGTAATGGCACACACACACATTATACAAATATTTTTACCCTAGAAACCCAAACCGAGAAAACCAACAACCTATTTGGAGTTGCACCTATAATATTATATATATCATCATTTTATTAATTGTTTACAATAAAATATACATATATGATCCTATGACATCCAAACCCCTAATCCATTGACCCAGATTAGTAAAAAACCCTAGTTCTTTAACCAGAATTAGAAAACCATCAACAAAAACCATGTGCCAAAAAAAATGCAAAAAATTGTCAAAAATGGACCAATTTTTTTTTTTCTTGGGGGCTCCCACCCCTGAACCCGTACAACCCTCCCAATTGGGGGTGTTAAGCACCCCCCAGATCCCCTTTTATCTCATATCAGTGTACATTACATGGGATCAAGTTTGCAAAGAATATAACACATACCCAATAGTGGTTGAGTAATACGACCTATTTGGGAGAAAGCGAATGGAAAAGTGATAAGAGTGGGTTGTAATGGGGTAAACATATCTTGGTTCATATCTTTGGAGGATATTATCAACCTCATCTTGAATATGAAAAGCGGTGGTAGCAAGGGACACATGGATATGTCAAGAGGGTCTAACTACATGATCAATCATGGGGAAATTTTAGTAGACTTGACAGTATCAGAAATTACAAAAATATTCTACAAAGAGCCTTGAGAGTTCTTGGATGGCACCTAAGATTCCATTTGTTATTTTTATTTAGTATGTATTTTCTCAACAACAGTAGGTGGTTCAAGTACAAGACTTTCAATACCCTTAGTAAAAGAAGGTGGATTAGTAGAATTAGAATAATGGAAATTAATTTTGAAATTAATTTGAAGCAAGGAATCTAGGTTAGGGTATCCCCATCCATCATTTCAAACAAAGGGAACTACATTATTAACATTCCAATCATTAAGATCAACAAGGGAAACAAGTTTTATCACAAAAACACTAGGATGTGGTTTCAAACTAAATGGGAATGACAACAAATGGGATTGAGCATTAGGATCATTTTTGGGTATAGGGTACTAATTTAGGCCAATTGTGCAAATTCATTTGGATCAACATTGGAATGCATGGAAAATAGAATATTTTCCTTCTCTTGGAACTTCACAAAATATCATCGGCCTTGTTTGCACGTCCTCTCCTAGGGCCACAAGATCCTCCACTCCATAAATTCAAGGCTAAATAGGAAATAAAAATATGTAGATATAACCCATGAATCAGTGTTATAACTCCCTACTAATTGCAAACTCAAAACAAGAAATACATTAAATGAATCATGCTAGAAACCAAGCATTGAATCTAACTCAGTCAAAAATCATGTTCAATCCATAGAAGGCCTTTAAGAGCGAATGGAAAATGGTAAGATCATGTTGGCATGCATGTTAACAATATTGAATCATCATGTTCATAAATAAATACATAGAGAATGTGATTGCAATGACATAAATGAACAAAATATGACAGGGTGCTTATAATAATGTCAAATTGTAACATTTCAAGGAAATTCTGTAATATAAATTTGAGAAATATACTTTCTATAGGTTACAATCAAAACTCTAAGTTGAATAAAATACATTGGAAAATTTGGGAAGCTATAGAATATGTTGGAAATGGATCAAAGGCCACATTTCTCTATCAAATACAAGTTTTGATCGTGGATGGAAGATGATTTTAGTACTCATAAAACAAAGGATAAGTCATTACATAGTTAGAATGTGAGGAAATGTTTATAAAATAACAACTACACCAACATGAAATGAATTGGAGGAAAGAATGAGAATTGTAACCACAACCACTAAAAAAAACTCAAGCAATGTCGACTTTAATATGAAGAATAATGTTACTCATCAAACTCATTGTATTCATTAGTTTTACATATGCACAATTAGGTCATAAAGTATCTAGGTAGAAATATATCAACATTCAAGTTCAAAGGTTCAGACAACTCAAAATAATATCTATGTTACATGAAATATGCTAAAAAATTCCATGGCCAGTGTTCGACAACACAGGTATTCCAACAGAGGAAGAACACCTTGACTAACCACTCACACAACCAAATCAAATATCAACACATCGATTTTTTTTATGTGGTAAAACCCATGTGGGTAAACATTCATGGCCCTAGCCAACATGGTCACTTGAGGCAATTTATTAATGTAAAAGAAGAATAGTACAAGAGAGTTTCTGACAATCGATCATCAACAAATGACCCTCCATGCTCTTTAACTATAGATCATGGACCAATCGGGTGTTAATCCATGGATTAATGTAGCCATTAAGATCGATGATAATATGAGTCATCAGATCACTCTATGTCAGGAACATATTGTGACCATCAAATTACAAATGCATACTAACGAAACACGCTAAGAAACACACTTTAACCTAACGACACATTAGACCAAGTTGATATTAAATAACTCCTAAGAGTCTAAATACCCTAGCATCCCCCCTTGAGAACAACTTGGGATAGGATTGAAGGATTTACAAAGCCGACACAATAGGAGAAGGAAGGAGGAATTAGAGCCTATCCTCCCTTAATGACAGTTTCCTAAACTCCTAACATAGATCGAAGTTTGGAAAACTTCGGTTATGTAAGAGAATTTGCGAAAATGTCTACAACTTGTTATTTTTTAGGGAAAAAAATCACTTAAATAACTCGATTAGGAATGATATTTATAATGAAGTGCATGTGTAGCTCAATGTGTTTTTTCTGTTGTTGTTGAAATGGATCTTTGGAAATCTTGATAGCACTCTTATTGTTGCATGAGAGGGTGGTTGGATGTTGTTGCTAGAATCCAAAATTTGAATGGATCTGTTGAAGCCACAAGGATTCTTGACTTTCATTAACCATTGATCGATACTCTACTTCTATTGAAGAAAGAGAAATAACATGTTGTTTCTTACAAGCCTAAGTGACATGGCTAGAACCAAGTTTGAAAACATAACCTGCAATAGAATTTCAATCATCAAGGTCGCTAGCCCAATCTGAATCAGTGAAACCAACCAACAAAGGAGTCCCTCCTGAACTGTAATGTATCCCAAATTGAATTATACCCCAGACATATCAAAATATCATTTTAGTTTCTTTCCAATGGATTTCATGGGGTGTTTTCATATACCGAGAAACACGACCAACAACAAAGGAAATATCAAGACGAGTATGAATCAATTATAAGAGGATACCAACTAACTCACAGTACAAAGTGGCATCAAATTTGGGAGTGGTACAAGTGGTAGGAAGTTTGACTCCATAATGCAAGGGAGAATGGGTTGGTTTAGAATCATCCATGTGAAAGTGATGAAGAAGGCCACAAACATATTGTTGGCACCCCAACAGTCCCCCTTGAATTTTTTGTAAACATTCAAGGAGACCCCCTTGACCATTCGAAAATATTGCTTTCATGATATACGACTCTATCTTAATTGATCCAAGAAGATGATTTTATGGATTATTTTGGTGTGATGGTTGGCTTGTAATGTAATAGCTTCACAAAATTGTATCGACTAGATCTTTGGTATTTTGCTAGTCCTTTAATCTTTTTCTGATTTTTTCTTATTTGAGTGGTTTGGTTTGAATTGTGTGAATATTTTTTTATTTAAATGTTTCCACTGGAAATTATTACATTGAATAAGCTAACTATTGAAAGTGACTTTAACATTGGTTCTTCATTCTTATATCGATTATTTTTCATTTTGAATTTCTTGATTTTCAACATGAAAATTCAAAACAAGACTATGAAGGATTTTGTGATGCCTTTCAATGATTAGCAAATGGTTTCATAACATGTTTTTATTTTCAAGTCTTCTCTATTGGTTAATGAATGAAAACTTTGGTTATCATCATGATTCGACAATGGAATCCAAGAATAGGTTTATTATTACTCTTATATACTTGTTCTTGTTTTCCTAATACTATTTGATGATATTTCAAAAGGGAATGATCTCATTTAAGAATGAGCTAGAGAACTAGATTTCGATGAATAATCAAGACATGACTTGTTTTGGTCTTAATCCTAATGGTCATAATCATTATCATGATTTAAAACTATGAACAATGGTTAAATTTTCTTTATGTATTTGGACCTTTCATTTGAATTACATGGAATTACAAAGGTCATTACTATAAAAGTTCTTGTTACTATCATGTCATGGTTTTCAAGTCATTATTGTTATTAGTTGGTCATTATGCAAAGTTCTTTGCAATTAATTGTTTTAATGATCATTCTTAATAACCATGTAATTCGAAAAACTGAATTGATTACATGTTACAATATGTTTAAGACATGTGGCTAATAAGACAATTGAGAATTGCATTGTTTACCGTCAATTAAATGGAAAAGTGGCCAAGGTGAGTGACATAGAAATTTTAATGGAATAAGAGGATTTACCCATTTGTCGGTAGAAAGAGAAAAGTGGCCCAAGAGTTGTCCAGTGATTTAACAATTCATTTTTGTACTTTTTTTATAGTTTTTTTTTATTGTTTTATAATATTAATAATTAAATATTTTATTTAAAATAATACATGATGGAACATTCCATAGTTATTCTCAAATATTTTTGTTATTATTAGGGTTTGATTTTGTTTAGCATGAACAGAGGTTTAAATTATTATTTTTATTTTGTTTTCTATTATTAATAATTGTTTTAATTGTTTTGTTTGCAGGATATCATACTCCAAATCATGGAAGAGAGTTGGAATTGCTCGTTTTGGCAGAATAGTTGCTAAATGATGCAAATAATAAAACTAAAAAATTGCTTCACTTCTCAGTAGGTGAAATCAAATATTCATTTTAGGGAAAATGGTAATGAATTTACAGAAACGCTCGAAAACCCATCTGCAAAACGAAGCGATTTACCTTATTCATGAGGATTTTCTCCAAAAACGGCACGATTTGGGTGATACGAACAGATATTTGACATGAAAATTTCCATATTTTGTGTTGCAGTCAGCCTCCCATTTGGATTTTGTCTGAACGACCAAGGGGTATCAAAGATTGATGTTTAGCATGAAATTAATTAAATTTAATCAGTTTACATAGTCTGGGCTTATAAAAATAAGATTAGAGCTCTGAAATAAAGGAGGAACATGGAATAATGAATGGAATTGGGATTATAATGGGAATACAATGAACCTCATTTTGCTTCAGACTTTTGTTTTGTGAGTAATTTTGGAGTTTTTTTAAATATAATATCATTTTTTTTCATTTATGTGTTCATTTTCTTCCTGTCATAGCTTTGTAGAATGAAACCTTGGATTTTGTCCATGTTTTATTGATTCATTGTTATAATATTAATTTGTGTATCTCTTGTTCCAAAGATTAATATTTAGAAAATGTCATTCGTTATCTCAGTTTTATCAATTCTTTGTGTGATTGATAGATAAATGCATGTGGAAAGTGTATTATATTTTTCTTATGCAAATTACATTTGTTTATTATTTCTTTTTAATGAAATGTGTTTCGTTAATTGAAATAATACTTTATTATTCTCCATAAAAAATTGATCTCAAAGTTGCTTCATTCTTTATCTGTATTAAATCTACTTTATTTTGTTGAAATTTCTTTCACCGGAATTTTGTTGGACTTAAAGTGCAACATTGTCTACCCTAGAATTTATTTTGCATGTGGACAATCTAACAAATATTTGGAGAGGATTCAACCATTAGATTGCAACTCTTCTCCTAATCGGGATAGTTTAGTCATTGTATTTTGTCATATTTTGTTTGTATGGTTTGTTTGAATGTAAATTTTTAATTGTAACAGTTTAGTTTAAATGCTTTGATCATTTGAATAACTCTTGTCATAAATTACATTCAAAATCATTTAGCTTAATTCAATTGTTAGCTTAGTTTGAATATTATTGTTTCAGTATGGTTGAAGTTTGAATTATTTGTTTTATTTATTATTTATAGATATTGTTTAGATTGGATTTGCACAGAATTAAGTTCCATTACATACTTTGAAATTCTCATTTTCACAAGGTTTCTAGTAAATCGTGTACCCATGTACAAATTGTAAATTTTGTGAATTTATGTAATTAAGTATAAGGTTATCTAATCTAATAGATCATTGTAAATACTCGAAATCTAATAGTTGGTGGTTAGATTCTTCGACAACTTTTCATTTATTTATTAGATAGATCCTTTCACTGGCCAACGAAGTCATTAAACCCATTAGGGATAATTACCTTAAATGGCTTAGGTTACACTTAAACAACCTTGGACCGAACTATTCCCTTTTAATTGATGAGTGGTCAATATCGTCCTTCAACACATACTTAGACTAGGAAAGAAAAATTCCTTCCTTGGTTTGCAAAACTTAGAGGCCAAGGAAATAATGCAAATGACCTAAGTTTGTCATTTCAAATTATTTTTAAGGCTAGATTTTACATGGGTTAAAAGTTTAGGGTCACTACCAGTGAGGATAAGGTCATCAACATAAATAAAATGTATTATGAAATGGATTTTACTTTCTTGGTATATACATTATCGTCAGAATGACATCTAGAAAATATGGTGTCAAGAAGAAAGTCGTTTATTTTGGCATACCAAGCTTAAGGATCTTGCTTAAGACCATAAAGAGATTTCTTAAGGTGACAAACAAGGTTGGAGTCATTATGTACATAGCCAGGAGGTTGTTCCATTTAGATTTATTATTTCAAATCCCCATGTAAGAAGGTTGAATTAACATCCATCTAATGTACCTCCCATTTATGTGAGGAAACAAGGGCTATAACAAGGCATATGGAATTTATTTTAGCTACGGGGTCAAAGGTTTCATTATAGTCAATGCCTTCAACTTGAGAGAACCATTTGGAAACTAATCGGGCCTTGTGTCTTTCAACACTTCTATCTGATGCATACTTATTTATGTACACCCATTTACATATAATAAGTTGTCTTCATTTTAGAAGAGTTACAACATTCCAAGTATCATTTGTCATTAAAGAGTGATACTCTCCATTCATTGATGTGTCCCAATCTTGATGACTTAAATCTTCTGCAAATTTGTATGGATCATGAGTCTCTGAAACTTGAGCCAAAATAGAAGAGGCTTGATAGAAATGTAAAAATGTCTAAAGTTGATATGAAGGATCACCAACAAGATCACTAGTTTCTTCTCATATTGAACACACCCGCCTAGAAAGTGATGGTGTTGGTGCATATTCATGTTAAATGGAGGAAGGTGAGTAGGAGGACGTGGATTTTCATCCTCATTGTCATCATCTGAAGAAAAAGAAACCAAAATAGAAATAGAATATGGCACAAATGTTGAAGATGTTTCACATGCCAAAGAGGGCACAAACGTCGAACTAAGCTTGCAAGCCAAGATATTTTCATCAAAATTAACATCTCTTTTAATAATATTTTCATTGGAATGAATTTGAATAAGTATGTAACCTTTGACCCCTTCAAAATATCCAACAAAAATGAACTTCTCACTTTTAGGATGCATTACTTTCCTTTTCTCATCAGGAATGTGAGCCCGTGCTACACTACCAAATACGCAAAAGTGGATTGCATATGGATTAATTTTATTCCATGCTTCTTTTAGTGTTATATGTTTTAGATCCTTTGTGGGAGTGTGCTTTACTATGTAATTTTCACAATTGATGGCTTATGGCCAATAATTAAGGATTAATCCCTTAGATTGTATTATACAATTATCCATTTCTTTTAATGTGTGATTCGTTCTCTTATAAACACCATTTTGTTGTGGTGTATATGAAACAGTGTGTTGCATTTGAATGCCCTATGCAACACAGTAACTTGTAAATGTATTGTTGACATATTCACCTCCATTATATGTTCCTAAACTTTGAAGTTGATGTCCATATTGTTTTTCTGCATGGGTCTTGTAGAAAAACAACTTGTCAAAAACTCCACTCTTAAGTTTTTAAAAGTAAACCCAAGTCCATTTGGAGAAGTCATCAATGAAAGTTATGAAATACTTGCACCTAGAGAAAGAAGGAGAACACAACAGACCATAAAAATCACTGTGAAAAATTTGCAAAGGGGTCGAGGCATTAGAAGAAGCACGTTTTTCAAAAGTGTCCCAATGATGTTTGTCAAGAAAACAACTAGCACAAACACCATCTCTACAAGAAACAAGAGGAAGAATAGCCATCATGTGTTGGTTACATAGTTGTTGCAATGAACAATAGTTTAGATGACCAAAAAACTCATGTCAAAGCTTGCTCAAGTCATCGCTATGAGCAACAAAAATTGATTGAAAAGATGATGACCCAAAGTTTTCAAACTTGTACAACCTGGTAATATCATCAAAAATTCTAGTTGTTGGGACATGCTTAGGATCTTTTATATCCTTTATTACAACTTGGTGAGGTAAAAACTCTACGGTTTTACCTTCACCTGAATAAGTAATCTGATACATTGATAGACGGTTCTAGGAAATACTTGGAACACATAATACATCGTTGAAATGACTATTATCTACCTGAACTGCTCCATACCCTAAAACACTAAGAGATCTATCATCACCAACATTTTTTTTTTTTGTGTGTTACATTCATTTAGAGAAAAAAATATCCTTAGAAATATGATAAGATTGTCCTAAATCAACAAGCCACTCATTATAAGAAGAAGTAGAAGTTTCAGTGAAGGAGAAACTAGAAGAAAAAAGTGCATGTACAGAAGAAGAAGAATCAATACCAATGTTGTGCTTCTTCATCATTGCTTCTAAGGATTCCATATTCTTGAAACATTTAGCCTCCACATGACCATCTTTCCCACAAAGTTGCAATGTTTGTCAGTCTTCTTACTTTTGGATTTTTCTTCTTTGTCACCATTAGGAGCAGAAGCTGGTGAAGAGGGTTTGGTTCCCTTTTTTTGCCTGTTGTTGTGGCCAGGATGTTGCTTCTTGGGATTCTTGGATTTATCTTTCTACTGGGCCACTAAGGCTTTGTTGGATGTACCCACAATGCTAATCAATCCAATTTGCATAAGCTTACCTTGCTCTCAAATCAGAGAATCACAAAAAGACTCAAGAGAGGGTTCTTTATAAGCACTCCCTAGAGCTTCTCTGGTGGCATAAAAGGTAGTTACAAAAACATATTTTGCAATACCAATATTAGAAAGAATAACATATATGCATCGATATTCCTTTAATCTAGGAAGAAATGGTCTCCATTGTGTTGAGCTCCCCCATCAGATGAGGAAATTTCTATTGAATTTGGCCCTGGGTGAGCCACTTGCCTTGGTGCAGGAGTTTCCTTGCTTTGACAACTCGATAAAGTTGGATAATTTGTTGTCGAGTTCCCTTGATCTGTGTTTCCACAATCTAATCACTGGATGCATGTTGCATGCAGTCAGGGTTGAGCTTTGTTGGTGTCAACTGCCTGCTATCTCTAAGGTGTCCAATAATGGTGGGAAATATGGCCGAAGGAGAGCCACGTTGAAGACTGGATGCAGACCAAGGAAGGGGGAATGTTGAGCTCAAAAGAATTGTCACCCACAACCTTGGTGATGGTGTACGACCCATAACGGAGTGGGTGAAGCTTCTGATGGGGCCTTGTAAGGTGTTCTTTCTGCAAATGCAACCAAACTACATGGGGATTTTAAAGGGTATGTAAGGGTATGTATGCCTCCATATACTTTAGCAGTCAAATCAGCTACATGGAGTGGGTCCCTTGTCCAGCAAACAAGGGGGTTTCATACATCAATTTGGTGTCTAGCTTGGTCGTGACCTTAAACAAATATTATTATCAATATTATTATTAAATAAGGAAAAGACAAATTTTTACTACATTTTTTTTGTAAATGTTTTAAATTGTTCATTCATATAAAACACTTATTGAGTCATGTTGGCTTTTAAAATTTCTTACCAATTCTTTGAAATACCAAGAATTTTTTACCTACTTATTAAACATATGAAATCATAGGAAATGGTAAACCAACCAAAAATTACAAGATATAAGAGACAAAATGCATGACAATATTATAGCATCTATAATGCAACAACAATTACACATTGCACATGATGCACCAATTGCACATTGCACATGATGCATAATATATAAGAGAATATTTGAAACAAATGCACTTCTCCACTAACTTAAAGGTTAAATAAATGAATTACTCAATTGTAGCTTGTCATTAATCTCATAGGCATTTAGATCACTCAATCAATTAGAAAATACCATCCATGGCTTTCCTTATAAAAAAAATTAACTAAACCACCAAGAATGACATAATAATAATAAAATGTTTGCCATCAAATTTTGAATCCAAGTTGCAAAGCTATATATGCTTGGTCTATTTGCTTAGGCTAAGTGTTAATGCAGTAGAGAAGCATATGTAATATGGGATTAAGTTCATCTTCCAAAGAAATGTTAGTTGTCCTCAATATGCATCCCAATGAAAAGTGGATTGATTTGTTTAACTCCACAAAGAAAAAACAAACTCTAATAGCTCAAACCACCTTCCCTTCACAAAATTCCAGAAACAATATGTTACAAGTCCATATTGCTTTAAAAATATGAAACAAAATTTTATGCAATGATTTGATGAAAATAATGTTAATGGTAAATTCACTGGATGATTTTTACATGAGACTTGGATTTTATTACTGCAAATATTACTAATATTTTTTCTAGTGTGGTAGGAAACTATAAAAGTATGTTGATGCAAAAAACCATTGACAAGAATTGGGACTCTGGATTGAGTCATGAAGTAGTAATTATCTAATGAATATGTTTTGTATAATTGATTTGAATGATGAAAAATATTGACGAAAAATTTAAGTGAATGCATCCACATGGAATATGTTTGTTGATTCGACCCACACATGGGTAATAGGGTTGTAAAGAGCTATACCAGGTACTATCAGGAAATGTGGAACAACTTCCCCTCTTCCACCTACTAGCACTCATATCGTGACCAGAGTTGAAAAGTGTGGGACACTTTTACTCAGCTATTGCACGTTGTCATGAGGGTAGGTTGCGGACTCGATCACCCACGAGGATCAACTAAGGGACATGCAATAAGGTGAAATCATTATTATTCATCATCCATTAATCTCTTAATAAGGGCAATGATAGGATTTAATGGTGTCTCTGCAGTTGCATTAATTTTCTCATTACTCAAGGTTGGATAGTTGAAGGACATGTATGCATGGCACCCTTGGAGTACATTAAGTAAGTCTTAAAGGGCATGGCATACATGGCACCCTTAGTATCCTTATGAAAACTGAATTAAAAGTAAAAATGAAAAAATAATTTAAAGGCATGGTACAAAGAAAAATTAGAAACCTTGCAAAGCAGGAAAAACATTAATTATTTTTCATCTACTTAGAAAAGAGATAGATTTAAATTAAGAGACTAAAATAAGATCTTGCATTAGTAACCATTCTTAGTAAAGTCAAAGTAAAATAAATAAATAAAATAAGAGAGAAATATTAGCTTATTAAGTTGTACATGTTTTTATTAAAACTAATTAATTAAAAGGGAAAAGTCATTTCATGAAAACTATTAAGTCATACAGAAAAGTTAGGAAGGAGAATCCAAATTCAAATTGATTTAGTAAGCTAAAAAAAGTAGGCTAGATTTAGGTAAAGAAAGTAGTAGAGAAAAGTTAGGAAGGAGAATCCAAACTCAAATTGATTTAGTAAGCTAAAAAATAGTCTAGATTTAAGTAAAAAAACGTAGTCTAGATTTAAGTAAAGAAAGTAGTAAAAGAAAAGTTAAGAAATATTTAGGAGAAAATCTAAGAGTAAAGAAAAGCTAGGAAATGTCTAGGAAAAAATCTAAAAGTCAGTAAAAGCTAGAAAACATCTAAATGAAAATCTAAGAGTCAAGAAAAGTTAAGCAACATCTAGGAGGAAATCTAAGAGTCAAGAAAAGTTAAGAAACATCATGAGTAATTTAGGAAGTCAAGAAAAGTGAGTGAGGGAAATGATTTATTTAAATTTTAATTGGTAATTTCATGTACACTTGGGCATGTTATAAAAGGAAGGGCTTGGAAAGAATGAGGGGAAATTCTTACACCCTATTGTTGGACGGTTGTCGTAACGACAATTGATCTTGAACATTTCAATTGAGAGTTTGGATATTGATGTGATCAAGTTGAAGTAGGAACCTCTAAACGTGTATGCTTGAACATCAATCTTTTGCTAATAGTTTTGGCATCT
Organism: Picea glauca; assembly: GCA_000966675.3. Taxonomy (NCBI): domain Eukaryota; kingdom Viridiplantae; phylum Streptophyta; class Pinopsida; order Pinales; family Pinaceae; genus Picea; species Picea glauca. The sequence goes on along the minus strand of JZKD02S0481940.1, from coordinate 131,694 downwards.
ATACAACCTCATTGCAGCTCAAGGAACCTTGGGGAAGAAGAGTACCTACATGTATTGGCAGGGTGGTTAACCAATGGGTCAATCCAATGATCGACAAACTCCAATGAAGTTGACATAAGCTCTAGCTAAGTTGACGCAAGTTTCGACGAAGTTGTGCAAGAATTCGACGAAGTTGACACAACTTTTGGCGAAGTTGCGCAAGAATTCGTCAAGTGACGCAAAAGATCGTTGGTTAACGCAAGTCTCCTTCAAACCCTTTGGTTATAGTAATTATATATATAATTCTTTCAATTTATATTTGATGCAATCGTGTAATTAGAGATGTTCCCAAGATATAAATATTTTTCTTGAAATTGAATTAAATAACTACATTATTGTTAGTATATTCAAAAGTTGTTTTGGATAATCATATTTATATGTCTTATATATAAAGTTATAGTTATAAATTGGTTATAGAAAAAAAAGTATTGTTAAAATTTCATAAAGATGGATATTATACTCATTGACAATGGGTGCATTTTTCACTCATACAAATTATGAAATCATATTTTTATTTTTTTTATTAACAACAAAAGGTATTCAATTCAATTGTATTGAAATTTTAAATATAAAAATATTTTAAAGAGTAAACTATTTTCAATTCTTTATAATAATAATAATCTATTTTTAAGGTTATGATTAAGTTAGCACATCAAATTGGTGTATGAGACCCCCTTGTTTGTGGGACAAGGGACCCCCTCCGCCCAACGATTTGACTGGTAAAAGTCTACGAAAGTATACATACCCTACCCCCTCTAGATTTGAACCTGTGACCTCTTAAGAAGAAACACATGTTCTTAACCATTAAGCCCACTCAAGAATCACCCCAACCTTGTATGTGAAAGTTATTCAAACTCAATTATAATACAAAATTCTTTGCTTAGTAAAACCTGCCTAGTATAAAATTTAATCCTAATTATTATAAATTCGTCATGGTGTTCGTGCGCTTAGTCAAAGCTTTAATACGTCAAGGTTGTAAAATACCATTTCAATATATTCATTCCTTTTGATTTGATGTATCTTTACTGAAATGATGGTTATAAACAATGGTGTTATGTTTTTTCTTGAAACCTTAATTTAAAGGTATTAGTAAATAGAAATGTTTAAGTGGGTTATCTATGTTATTATCAATTTCTTATATTTATAAGTTAAGTTGAATTTCTTGTATTTATAGGTTAAGTTGTAGTAATAAATATGTAGGTTATTATTTGGAAATTAAGAATTAGAAGAAAATGCTCTTTTTTTTTTTTTTAAGTATATATGTCAAATGCTTATAATTATGTAATTATTTTTATATGCTTTAATTAGAATAATGTTGTTTAGGAATTGATAAAGTTAATATTATTATTGAAGGTGTTTGTTACTCACGTGTATATTTAATTTAAAAAATAATAATTAATGGTCATAATATTGTGGACTGTGTTATTTGTCATACTAGTGTTAGTGTTTATGATTGTTGGTGTATGTTAAGTGTTGCAATTTTTATCAACATAAAGGATGTCGTTAAGTTTGGATGTTCAAGGGACCAAAATCACTTATTCATTTGTAGAAAGATATTTTGATGTATATTTTGGAGGATTGGCGTACAATAGCTACAATTATACACCTAGATTCCATATAGTAGTATTTCATCACAATTACAAAAAACCCAAAGAAGTTGAATAGAGGAGAGTAAAAGTATCACATATGTGAGTTTTGTGATTATTGTAAAAAGTTCATATACCACAAAGATAGATAGTGTTAGTCTTGACTTACTTATATTATTTAAGTGTTGAATCTTGGTAAAGTTTGATATTTAATAAATAATTATAGTGATGAAAATTTATGAGGGAGATTTGACTGTTAAAGTCTACAGAGGTATACATATCCTACCCACTTCTGGATTTGAACTTGTGAACTCTTAGGAGGAAATGCATGTTCTTAACCATTAGGCCCACTCAAGCTGTAAATAATAATGATAATCATTTTGTTTAAGGTCACGGTCAAACCAGACACCAAATATA
>JZKD02S0481940.1:79077-107802 GCA_000966675.3 Picea glauca | reverse complement strand
TGGAGAGTTCAAATATCTCTTGATATTGGAGGATTGTATCTTTCTCTTGGAGGTTTATCCCTCCCTTTACATTTGGAAGCTGTAGCTACCTTTGGAAGTCATTACTTCCCTTGAAAAATAACTATTGATTATTTCTCATATATTTTGCATGGTGTATTGTGGTGTATTAGTGTAACTCTTATACTATTGTTCATTGATCATTGGATATAATTGGATGGTTTAAGTATAATTTGAAAAAGGTTTTAAATTGTACTTGATACTGATTCACCCCCCTCTCAGTATCAACAGTAACAAGTTTAATAAATGGCCACAGATAAATAAATCACAACATTCATGGTGTTGGGGCCGTTAGATCTGGGCGAGAGCTAGATAAGTTGTCAGATCAAGTGAATATTAAGTCACGACTGTCAGATCTCATTGAAGGGATATCAATGGTGGGGAGCCATTGCGGAGATCGGGAAGGAAATTAAAGCGTGATAAATTTGAGACTCTGCAATCCCTCAGGATCGTTGATCTTGCTAGGTCAACATATCAACAATGGATATTGATACCACTATGGATGAGCATCTTTGCATTGCAGAGATCGGGAAGGAAATTAAAGCATGAGCAAGTTGATTTTTCATAATCACTCCTGGTCGTTGATCTTCACGATCCATTAAAACATGACTGTTGGTCTTACAAAGTGAGATAAGCACCCAAATGTTAATTCGAGGTCACGGCTCTCGATCACATGTAGAGAAGATAAAGCGAACTTTGTGCAATTCATGTATGTCGATCCAAGCAAGGAACATGTGTCGACAAGTTATCTTATTCGAGAATTCAACGTTCAAGAGAAATGGAGTGTGTTGATGCACAAACCCCCAAAGTCCAGAGTTCATTCGGACCGTTCATCAAAAGGGAAGCGTGTCAGAATATTGGCTTGTTCGGGAATTCAGCGTTCGGGAGAAACATGGTGTGCTAAGGTGAAATCTCCCGAAGCCCAAAGTCTCGAAGTGACATGGTCGTGCTGATGTCACTAGGGATGATGTGGACACATGGGATGTGTGCCACATGTCATTGATTTAAGAACCTTTGTAAGATAGAAATGCAATTAGAGAAATTTTAGCAATGCAGCTGAAGAAATGCTACAAGAAAGGTTGTCAAATATTTATTGCCCATATGGAGGAAGCAACTAAGGATAAGGTGCCAAATTTTGAGGATCATGTTGTCTTGGAATATTTTTAATATGTGTTCAAAGAGGTACCGGGACTACCCCCAAAGAGAGATACTGATTTATCTATAAATTTAATTCCTGAAGAAACTCCAGTATCAGAGACTCCTTACAGAATGAGTACACCAGAACTGAAGGAGTTGCAAATGCATCTTGAAGAACTTCTGAAGAAGCGGTATATACGCCCAAGTGTGTCACCTTGGGGTGCCCCAGTCTTGTTCATGAAAAATAAATATGGGACATTAAGATTGTGCATTGACTTCAAATAGTTGAATAAAATAACTATAAAGAACAAGTATCCTATGCCAAGCGTTGATGATCTCTTCGATCAGTTGAAGGATGCAAAGATATTTTCAAAGATAGATCTCAGGTCAGGATACCATCAGGTTAGGATTAAAGAGTAATATATCAGCAAAACTGCCTTCAGGACAAGGTATGGTCATTATGAGTTCACAGTGGTTCCATTTGGGTTGTCAAATGCACCATTTTTTTCATGTGCTTAATGAATGGTGTTTTCTGAGAATATTTAAACAAGTTTGTCCTTGTCTTTTTGGATGAAATCCTTGTATATTCCAAGTTAGAGGAAGAGCATAAACATCATTTGAGGATGGTTTTGCAAGTGCTAAGGGAACATCAGTTTTAGGCCAAATTGAGCAAGTTCTCATTTTATCAAAACAAAATTCACTACTTGGAACATATCATATCTGAAGAAGGGATATCCGTGGACCGTGAAAAGATTGAGGCCATTAAATGGTGGAAAACACATAAGAATGTGACAAAATTCAAATCCTTCATGGGTCTAGTTGGTTACTATAGAAGGTTCATTGCAGGGTTTTCAAGAATAGCTCACCCCATCACTTCCTTGCAAAGGAAGGGGAAGAAGTTTCAATGGACAACAGAATGTGAAATGAGCTTCCAACAATTGAAGCAGTTGTTAACCAGTGATCCAATTCTGAGGATTGCAAATCCAAATGAAGACTTCATTGTATGCACAGATGCATGTACAGAATGACTGGGTGGAGTCCTCAGTCAAAGTGGGTTTGTTGTATGTTATGAATCAAGGAAGTTGAAGGAGCATGAAAGTCTCTATGCCACTCACGAATTGGAGTTGGAATCCATAGTGCATGCTTTGAAGAAGTGGAGGAACTACCTCATGGGAAAGAGGTTTGAATTGAGGATAGACCATAATGGTTTGAAGTATTTGTTTGATCAGCCAACTTTAAATGCCAGGCAAAGTAGATGGTCAGAGTTTCTCAATGGATATGAATTTGACATAAAGCATATCAAGGGGAAAGAGAACAAAGTGGTTGATGAACTCAGCAGAAGAGTGCATGAGTTCCATGCTACAGCCATTAGCATGTACCAATCATATTTGAAAGACAAATTTGTAGAGGCTACAAAATCAGTGTTTCAATACATGGAATTGGTAACAAAATTGCAGAAGGTAAAATGCAGTAGAAGGTTAAGGATTATGAATTGGGAATTGATGGAATCCTCCTGTACAGAAACATAGTTTATGTACCCAACTCTTCTGAATTGAGGAGTGAGATTTTAAAAGAAATGCACAATGTACCTTATGCAAGACATCTAGGATATCAGAAAACAATTTCAACACTCAAAAGCCAATATTATTGGCCAGGTATGAAGAAGGAGATTGTTGATTTTATTACCAAATGTTTGGAATGTCAGAAGGTAAAGGCTGAGCATAGACACCCACCAGGTTTTCTACAGCCATTACCCATTCCTGAGTGGAAATGGGAAGTTGTAATAATGGATTTCATCACAGGATTTCCCAGAACAAGCAAGCAACATGATGCAATCATGGTAGTAGTGGACAAGCTTACTAAATTTGTCCATTTCACTCCTATGAAGACTACTCATAAGGCAACTAATGTTGCTGATATTTTATGAAGGAAGTAGCACGCTTCCATGGCATACCCAAGACAATTGTGTCTGATAGAGACCCAAAGTTTACATCAAAGTTCTGGAAGGGTTCAGAACAAATATGAACTTTAGCACAACATATCATCCTGAGTCGGATGGGAAAACAGAAAGGGTGAACCAAGTGATAGAGGACATTCTAATGATGTATGTGATGGAAAAACCATCTAAATGGGAAGATTATCTACACTTGGTAGAATTTACCTACAATAATGGGTATCAAGCATCACTGAATAGGAGCCCATTTGAAGCACTTTATGGTAGAAAGTGCAACACCCTAGTAAGTTGGGACAAACCAGTTGATAGGGCAGTGGTTGGGCCAGAGTTTCTCAAGGAAATGGAAGAGAAAATGTTGAAGATTAAACATAATTTGAAGGCTGCCCAAGACAGACATAAAAGTTATGATGATAAGAACATAACTCACAGAGAATTTAAAGTAGGGGATCATGTATTCCTGAGAGTGAAGGCTAACAGAAGCTCCCTGAAGTTGGGAAATTCTTAAAATTTGGCAACTCAATATTGTGGGTTGTTTGAAATCCTAGAGAGGAGTGGTCTAGTAGCATACAGAATTGCATTTCCTACATGCATACATACATAATGTATTTCATGTGTCATTTCTTAAGAAATATGCACCTGATGATAATCATGTTATTGATTGGAATGTGATTCAGGTGGAGAAGGAAAGCTCTTTTCAGGTGCATCAGGTGCATATATTGGACCGGAAAAGCAAGCAGCTCTGAAATCGAGCCATAGGGCTTGTAAAAGTTCAGTGGACCTGGTACATTCCCGAGGACGCAACATGGGAGCATGAAGATGTTATGTGAGAAGAATACCCACATCTTTTTGAAGATTTTGGAAATCTTGTTGTTGTTTTGTAAGTAAGTTGCACTGAGGATAGTGCAAAAATAAGGGGAGGGGATTGTAACACCCCAAGGCCAAGCCCCTGCTGAATTGTAATTATGTTTATAGGTTGGTGATCCAAGTGTTTATAAGTTGAAGACTTATATGTTTATTAGGTCTGAGAGCCTATATGCTTAAGGCCATGAGCCTGATTTTTGTATATGTAAATGCACATATCATTAATAAAATTACATGGTTTCATGTAGACCAACCAGGAAGAAAGAATTATGGGGGACTAAGCTCCACCAGTTAGGGTAAGGTAGGGGGATAAATGTCTAGGCCTAGGGGATAAGCTAGAGGGATTACCTCTAAGGGAATATTATTTTATTATTATTTCCTAAAGGCTAAGGTGGACATGATAGTTGTTGTCCTAAGTTTCTGGGAAAGGGGAACGAGTGCTAAGTGGAACTCATGCAGCTTCAGGAAGACATGTGTCAACCTGGGCTCATGTAGTTTATAGTTGGGAAATCCAGCTTGTTGGGGGTTCCTCCTCGCCATTCTCATGACCCTTACGATTCTCTGGAGGTATGTCACCCTTCGCGATTCACCACAGGATTCACGCATTAAACTAATTCTCCATTATCGACCTCTGAGAAAGAACGCACCTTGGGAACTTGCAAACATACTCAAGTTATGTTGTGTATCACCTGTGAAGCCGACGCACCCTATAACTTCTTGAGTCATGTTGTGTCATAATGGTTGGTTGTTACATCCCACCCAGTTCCTGGACTAAGTGTGGCTTGTTTCCATCATTTGTTCTTTATTGAGCCTTGATGTTTCCATCACCTTACTGGAACTGACTTAAAAGTTGGGACTGAAGAAGAAGTTTTTTAGGCCTACAAGAAACTCTCTCCAGTTGAGAGAGGTTGGTGGGGAAGTGATTTCCCATAGGGAGCCCAACTGCAACTATAGTGCTTGGAGAATTCTTGTTTGGCCTATTGCTGAAGCCCTGGAAGGGAAGTGGGGCAACTGAAGGACTATTGAGCAGAGAAGGGGCACACTTCCTAGGGTGGGACAGGCATGTGGGGAATGAGAGGTTGTAGGTTGTTACTGTGAGTTGGCCCTGGGAGATAATCCTTCTTGTTGACCTGTGTGAATTTTATGTTTCCCTTGCCAATCCTAGGAATCCCTTGCTCGGTGGAGTTTAGTCCCATATCGGGGGTGACCCACTGCTGAGCGTAATGAGCAGCGTGGTCTAAGGCTAGGAGGCTCATGGAAGTTCTTCATGCAGTTGGTGGTCATCTATTGAAAGATAAGTACCAAATCTATGTTTATTATATGTTGTGTAATTGTACATGTTTTATAACTTGATGAGTAAGGCCTAGATATATCATATCTGATGTATGTGTAGGCTTACTGTTATTTTTGTATTAATCTGTGTATGGTTAGAACATGTCATCTGTATGCATATATTGTCAGTATGTTTTAATGATTATTTCTACATGAATAAGTGGCATGAACAGAATGGTGTAACTATTAATTTGAGTTAGATATGCATGTATATAAATTCATAATTTGGTATCAGAGCTAGTTGGAAAAAGATAAGGTTGTTTGGGTAGCATTACCTGGCAGAGGTTGATGGTCAGGGACGTTACAAATTGGTATAATAGATAAGAATTACATCCACGAAGTGACGTTTCCCAGCCTGTTGGTGGTTGGGGATGTTACAGAAAATAAATCTAATGGAAATTAACTAGTAAGCAATAGGAGAAAAGATCTCACCAAAATTAATTCCCTCCACCTAAGAATATTTATTTTATACTAGGAAATCTTTGTACTTCTCCATGTTACGTTCTTGAACACCCATTTTCTACCAACCAATTTTCTTTCAGTATACAACTTAACCAAATCAATTGATACATTTTTTCCAAGTCCTTCATTTCTTTATTCATTGCCTTCTTCCAACATTTACATTCATTTCTATCAAGTGCCTCCCTTACATTTATAGGATCGTCATTAGTATCAAATAAAACAAAATCAAAACAAAAATCAAGTGAACTATATCTTTTGATTTGTGTTCAAGTATAAGGCTTATTTAATGTAATAAAGTCATAGTTTATAAGTGACTATTAAAATGATAATCGGATAATACATTAGTTATATGGTAATGATAGCACAACTACCTTGATAATGATATAAAAGGGGATCAACCCCGTTGTATCAGTTAAATTCAATGTAATAAAAGCATATATTTTCCATGAATCTATTGATGTTTCTGATCATGTTTGCAATATTTCTCATTTATTTAGAAAAATAACATGTCAAAGTGGGAAGATCCTAAGAAATAATGGGAGAAGACGAATTGAAAAGGGTTTCAAAGAAGAGTAGAAGTTTAATACAAAATGATTGAATTTTGAATGTGATCATTATCTAGACACAAAGGCTCGAGGAGAAAGACAAATTTATAAGGAAAGTACAATGATTAAATTTAGAGTTTTGTGCATACATAAAGGCAAGTGACCTAAATATTTTTTAATTGATGAAATAATCAAATGATTATTCAAAAATTGTATAGGCGAATGTCATAGCACATTGAAACTATAAAATGTCTGATCATTTTATATAATTATGGAATCCCTAGGTTATTTAATATAATTATTGAAGCCCACAAAGGTGAATGCCAACTTTAGTATATGAGCCAAAGAAAGTACAGTTATTTCTTGTTTGTTTGTGAAGGAAAGAAAAAGTATTAGAAAAAACCTCCATATAGTGAGAAGAATCCATAAAATTCATTGTATCAATAGAGAAGTGAAACACATTCAAAGGGAGTTGCATATAGTTCGTATCATTTCAATATTCATAGGTATATCAATTTGAATCCACCATATCAATCAAAGTAAATGTCATTTTTACTTAATATTTGGAAACATCAAGGAAGCTTCAAGAGTTGTTGTATATGTTGCTAAGGTTCCTAATCCAAGAAGTCCATAACCAAATCCACATAAGGAAATACATGCAAAACATAGAAACACGAGACAAAAGAAATTTCGTTAATGAAGATGCAAGAACAAAAGGTATTTTTCTAGTGATTTCTATGTGATTTACTGAGAAGAGTAACACTTTATAAACAAAAATCTTATTTTCCAAATCTAGAATTGAAATAAACATGCATATAGACACAAATCTAGTTGAATCGAAGCACGCACACACACACAAAGTTATTTAACTTCTAGATTCATATATCATATTTCTAACTAACCCTAGAATATGTAGAACCCAAGGAGGATTTGAACCCTTCCATCCTTAAGCATTATACTAACCCTTCCACATCCTACAATCTTAGTTATTGAACCACCTCCTAAGAATGCATCACCTCTATCATATTTTCCATATTCACAAAACACTCCCCATGAGGATTCATGTGAAAATAAGCACTCGGTTTGATCAACCATGCATCATGATATAAGTGTGCACTTGAGTATGACAAGTATGCATTCCCTCCTTCTATGGAGGTCTTGGATTTTTTGGAAGGGGCATCATCAAATGCCTTACCTTTGTTAACATTTTTAGATATGTAATCGTTCTTTAAATGCCCAACTTTACCACATTCCCATTATTTCATTATAAATGTTCCTGGATATTTAGACCTACCTCTAGAGGTTGATTGTTTGTCCCCTAAGTTGTTTGTATTTCCATCTTGGGTCAATCTCTCACAAACAAGGCATCCTTGGTTAGACCGTCCAAATATTTTTTCCTTGTATATTTTGATACTAAATGATACAACTACATCCTCGAAGTTTAATGTAGATGTAATAAACATACTACCAATAACACACCAACATTATTCCATGAATATGGTGAACAACATAACAAACTAAAATATGTATCTCTTTTCAATATTAATGGAGGCTAACTAACTTACCACGGTGTTAAAGGCGTTGAGATTCTTTATCATGGATTCACTATCATTCATACCACAAAGATGCAACTTGTTTTGAAGAACTATGTCTTTGAATAGGGACTTCATGTAATACAAAGTCCCTAACTTATTCCATATCTCCTTAGCTTTGGCTCCTCTTGAGATGAGTCAGATTGTACTCTATATATTCCTATCCATATTCTCTCAGTATTATTTCACCATACCAATGGAATTTTTTCCAGACACAAAAACCCATTGATCTCTATCCATAAGAAGATTTTCCATCTTAAGCTTCCATAACTCAAAGTTATATCCATTAAATATTTGTGTATATCCTTGAAATGATACCCATTTTATTTCATACACAAGATTCATAGGCACAGAGATCCCACTCAAGAAAGGGTTTATCTTGGAGACAAGATGCCCTTAATATTCACAAAACCAGCTAAACCCTAGTTCTGAAACAAAATGTAGAAAAATGGTGACTAATAAATGTACGCAAGAGAATCATTGCTCAAATGTTCTTAAGAAAATCATAAATAAAAATAGCACATACATAACAGACAAACGATTTAACCTGGAAACCCTAAACCAATAAAACCAACAAAATAGAGTCACAACTCTTTTTCATTATATTAACAAATCAATTAATAATACAATATATCGGTATTGTGCATCATCACTCAACCATAATATGATAAGAAATAATAGCATACAATGGGTATAAAAACATGGGCCAAAAACCACCCAAAACCCATAAAATATCTATAATGGGCAAATTTTTGTATCCATGTGAGGATTGCAACCCCATGCCCTGACATTGTGTCAGGTGTTGTTCCTTGGGTTGTTCTAGTGAAAATAACATGGCCAAGGCACCCTATGGAGGAAAAATCCTCCCTTGTTTGGGCTCGATGAAAGATTCTAGTAGCCAAAGGAGTAACCCTCAAAAGTGTTGATTTCGATATTTGGTTGTTTCTTTAATTGAATTAAAGAAACTGAGTGTTTTCAAATGCAAGACTCGAAATAACACATTGATATTTAAAAAATAAAAATAAAAAGTAAGCTACAAACAAAGATTTACATTTACAAAGGGCACCATATTCTTATCCAATCAGCTCCCAAGTTGATAAATAAAAATAAAAATAAAATAAAATTTAAAGACACGTTTTATGAGAGAATATTTGCTCTTAGACAAGGTATGATTTCATAAACAATAGTTTACAGATAAAGAATGGAATTGATTCTTCAAAATAAGATAACACAAAATCTCAAGAAAACTTCTATACCATATGCATAACTATCCCAATTTCAACATATTACAATGATAAATAATGTAATGTAAATTAAATAAAGAATTTATAAGCACAAGCATAAAATACCAACGGTCATAATTGTAAAGGCCAACAAGTGAACAATTTTACAAGTTTTTATGTTGTATTAAAAACTTTGAATAATTACAAAGATAATCCTTTGAGAATAAATATCATAAAACATTTCTTGTTTCAAAGTATGAAACTTTTTTTTATGAGAAAATTAAAATTAAAATTGCATATACTAATTGAATGGGGGATTAATACTCTAAAAATACTTAAAACATGTATGACTTAGAAAATTTCTCAAGCTCTAGTCACTTAATCGATTACTGGAAGCAAGTTATTTTTTCAGTTTGTAAATGATACCATCTTCCATACTGCTTTCTCCCCTTTATCTTCTTTCTCCTAATTGTTTTTGTAATGGTTTTCAAATTTATACTAGAGTGGGAGAGTGGAAACCCAAACATTTTCAAAAAACCATTATTTATCCATATTTTATGCTTAATATAGTTAGGGTATTGTGATATGTTAGCCATTGCAACATGGTCTTCTTTTTATTTTTCTTAGGTGTTGCTGCTAATCTGGATGCAAGTGTTGGCATGGATGCAAGTGATGACATGGAAGCTAGTAATGGAACTTGATTTCTTAACTTAGGAATTTTATACCAATCTTTCCACTTTGGTATCTTGAACTCAACCATTATTCTTGCAACAATAATCATCTCTATATAAAGATCATATGATATCAAAGGCAATTTTTTTTATAAATGAGTAATAGTGCAGAGTAACATGAAGTCTTTGAATAAAATTTCATAAATGAGTATACCTTCAATTGGACCACGAACATCATCAAACTGTTCATGATTGTTCCTTTCATTGTCAACATAACCTTCATATATTTGAACACTTAATCTATATTATGTTGAGAATGAAATACAGGAAGAGATATAAAAATAAACACACAAAGACATTGCAAGAAACACAGTAATACAGTTGAACTCATATTCTATTAATTAATAGAATACAAAAGACTGTAAAATGCAAAGTGCACAAACTAGCTAGAATGGTGGCAGCTTATCCCTCAAGAGAGGGATGTGTCGTTTACGCTCATTCGCAAGAATTTGGTAACAAAGAGGCCAAAAATTAATTTTAACATAAAGAATCAATGAGAAAACCCTAAACATCTGAAACCTTAACCACAGAAGATGAAACACCAAAAGGTTTGTTGGCCTTAATGTGGTTAGTTGATACATCAACTTCCTAGGGGCGTAGCATTTGCATACGATCTCTATTTGGGGTGCTTGATAGCTCATCATAAAGGACTAGACGAGAAGTAAGCATTTCAAACATCCCAGCATCTACCTCTAAATACATATTGGGCGTTGCCATGCCAAGAAAACATCATTTAGGGCCTCAAAAAGACCCCATAAGTTTGGGACCTGTAAAACTATTGAAAAGCTACCAAGATGTGGAGCCATTATGAATTGGTGGAATAGGTGGGTGGCCACTAGTATCCACATGAATCGGTCCTCCCCCATTAGGAACAAATGGTCTCCATTTCTTCAATTTTCTCCATCAAATGGGGAAACTTATGTTGAATCTGACTCCTAGTGAGCCACTTGGCCTGGTAAAAAAATTGTCATGCTTTGATGACCCGATAGAGTTGGATGTTCTATTGGAGGGTTCCCTTCATCTTGGTGTCCATGATCCAATAAATTGTCGCATGTTTAATGCATTAAGTATTGAATTATGTAGGATCCAAGTGCTCGACCACATCCCAAGTATCATGGAGAGGTGGAAAATATGGTCAAAGCAGTTCCACATTAAATACGGGATGCAAACCAAGGAAAGGAGGAATACTTAATTCAAAATATTTCTCACCCACATCCTTGATGATGGTGTAAGGCTGAATATCAGAGCGGGTGGAGCTTCTGATGGGGTCTCGTGAGGCGCTCTTTCTGCAAATGCATCCATACCATATCTCCCACATGAAACTTGTGTGATACCTGATGTTGATTGTGGAACTGCTTGTACTTGGCATTGGCTTTTCACAAAATATTATGAAATTTGTATTGGATGTGTTGGATTCATTCAATAAATTGGGTTTCTCAACCAGCCTCAGTATGAATATGGGAGGACTCCTCCTATGTAGTTCCAATGGGAATATCTATGTCAATGGATTGTGGCCAACCAAGGTCTTCCCAAAATAACGAAATTCCCTTTGGTAGGATCCTTTGAATGAAGACAAGAAATTCTATTGGGTACTCCCATGAGGCTAATGTAACTATGATATCATCCAAGATTCCTTCAGGATTAACCTTTGTCTTATCTGCTAATTCCAAAATAGTTGGGGTAGGTCTAAGAATAGGTTTTAACTGTAATTCCTCCAAGGTAGTAACAGTCATAACATTGATGGCTGCCCCGAGGTATATGAGAGTGTTTTCGATAGGAACCTTATTAATGGTTATTGTTACTATTGGGTTCCCATATTTTGTGACCCTAGGCTACTCTGATATGTACTTAGAGAGTTTTCCTATTAAATGTATCGTTGGAGGATCCTTTTGCTTCCTTCCTGGCTTCTTAATACACAATTTGTTGACCACCTTACTCTAAATTGGAATGTCCTTTATGGCTTGTAGCAAGGGAATTTTGACACAGATATTATTCAATTCATTCAAAATGTCAAATTATGGTCGAGTGGTAGGTTTCTCAATCACTAATATTTTTGGATAAGGAGGGGCCTTTGTAATTTGTGAAGGTTCATTTTGGGAAATCTTGGGTTCCTGGTCTTTAGGAATGATAACATATTCCCACTTAGTGTCATCAGTGGGTTGTTTGGGAGTTTCATCTTCTTCTTCTTCCTGGATGACTATTGAAGGCCTCTTCCTATCCAGAACTTTTCCCAACCTTAGTTGAATCTCCTGCAATGGAACAGGAGAAATAACATACATCAGAAAGGATTGCATCTCAACATTATGAAGAGGTTGAGTGGGTTTTTTATTGGGGTTGGGCATTGGTTGTGTCGGTAATAATGTCGATCTTGGGGAGCTTGCATTCTGGTATTGATGTGGTTGTTCTGGAATAGGAGGTAAAGGTGGGGGAACAAAACCTGGCAAAAGTTGTGGGGTGTTTGGTGGAAACTGGGGGTAAGGATGAGTGGGCATAGGGACAGGTGGAGATTGAGGGTTTCATTGGGTATGTCCTCCTCTCCATCCTTGTAGCCAAGGATGGTGATACTATTTAGACTAGTTTTTCCAACTCAGTGAGTTCCATTGTTGTGGTTGTTGATAATAAGGTGTAACTTGAGGTTGTAGATCCAGGTATGTAGGATGACTCCTAGGATTCCATGGCCTCATAGGTGCATAAGATGATTCCCCAAGATCCCCACTTTTGTAGATGGCTAACAAATTGGGAAATGATGGGAACTTTTCACTTGGGTGGTCCTCAGTGGAGAAGCCACAAACTGAAATATTATCTAAGGGGAATTCCCTTGAGGAATTCCTCCTCTTGCATCTTGGGAAAAATATGTGCATTGTTGCATTCTCCTCCTCATGTTTCTTTTTAATATTTAGGGTGTCCAACTCAAAACCTATTGTACTTAAGATATATGTTTTGAATTTCTCTAGGAGGTTCCCTATCTCTATTCTTGTGATACCACCTGAACTAACCACTTTTAGGTTTCTACTATAAGGATCCTGAACACTCTTCCCCGTTTTGGCTCTACTCCTTGAATAATTCCTACACATTTCACATATTTTAGCAAATGGTTTATGGGAGATGTCACCCGATTCCATCATATTAAGTGTCTCTAGGATTTCTTACAAAATACCTTTAAGGAAAAGAGCCCTGACTGCATCATCTGGAAGGTCATGGTACTTTGATTTATGTGACATATATGCAATTCGTTCCATATAATCCTCAAGATTCCCGTCCTCTAGCTTTTGGATTTTGAAAATATTATTATGAGAATCCTTGGACTTGAAGTAGTCTTGGTATTTTTCAAGAAATATATATTTCATTCCTTCACAAGACCTAATATTAGACTCTCCCAACCCCATGAACCATCTTAGTGCGGAATCCTTGAGGGTGGCAAGAAATTTTTTTAGTTTATGGGAATCTTGTAAGTAATTGTAGCTCCTACACAAGATGTCTAACTCAAATAGGAAGGTATCTGTGTCTTCACTTATTTTACCGTAAAAGGTGGGCAATTTCAAGAGTGGAATGTTCTTCATATTGACATTTTGTGTGGTATCCAAAATTGGAAACCCGAAGGTGGTTTTGGTTTGGTTTCCAACTTCTTCACCCTCCTTGTGTCTTACATGGTTGTGATCCTCTTGATCATCCATATTGGTTTGGTTTCCAAAGAGAGAGTACCTAAATGGTTTTATCCTTGAAGATAACAAAGTATCCCAAGGTTCTTTTCTAGGAAAGGTATCCCTTCGATGGGAAGGTATTTCTACTATTTGGATGTCTGGGACTTTACTCAAGCCAATTGAAACTATTGGTGCCAAAGTTTATATTTTGGCTTGGGAAACAATTATATTGGTTGAACTATCAAACTAAGTATTCACATGTTCAGGGTTAATGATGTCTATAAAGTTAGGGTCCCCTGATGGTGGTGAAAAAACAAAAGTTGTGTTGGTTGGTTCTAATGAAGGCCTGAGTGGTATTGCCTCCTGTCCCACTACTATTGATGCTTCAATTTTCTGCTCTATAGTGCTCCCTATTTTGGTCTCTTCAGAGATTGCTTTATCTCTTTGGGTTGAGATAACCCCTACTTTCTGGTATCGGTCTGTGGAGTTTATGGGTGGAGTGTTCCTTCCTCCAAAAAGGTTAGAAGGAACCTTGGTCGAAAGGTTTGGTTTGGTTTTAATGTAACTGGCCTTTGGGTCCCTAGGTTTTTTCATGAAAGCAAAGAAAAAAATCTACCATTAGGTTTGGGGGAACCTGCTATAACAGATGCACAGGTTCTTACCTATCGTCTTAAAGTTCCCCTGCCACCAAACTAATGCTAAGGTTCATAAATGATCTACTTCCTAACTATTTCCTACCTTAAGACAACTCCCTGGCAACGACGCCAAAAATTATGGGTATTCTATATGCACAAAATCCCTCAATTAAATTTTCAACCCGGGGTAAGTAAACTTAGAGTTATGGCACTGTATGAGCCAAGGCAGAAAAGCTAATGGAAGTATTGTTTAACTAAGGGGATGGTCTACCTAAGGATCAATCTACTTAAGAGATGACTCTTTTCATTTTTATCAATTAGCAAATCCTATTAATGAGCTTGAGCTATTTACCCTAAGCAGATTCAAACAATCGATTGATGGATTATTTCTAAAAGAGAAAATCATAACCTATTTTAAACAAGTTAATCTATTCAACCTAATAAACAACAACAAGTAAATTACTTTTGATATTTTTATCTTTAAGCAAATAAGCAAGTAGACAACTAATTTATCAAGACTATTTAGATAAGTGAACTCTATTCTTAAAAAGAACTCATAATCATTTCTATTTTGCAAAGGAGAAATCTTAACCTACTTAATAAAAAAGCATCATGATTGTATTCAGATTCTAATTAATCAAAAATATTCCTAATTTGCAATAACAGAAAAAGAGAATTCAAAGATGATGATTATGTCTTTGGTGCCGAATAACATCACGATGGCATATGACTATTAGTGACAGTTCAAGAGGGATTAATTCAATGATTACTTCTACAGAGAAATGGAAAGTGTGAATCAAACAATCTAAGGAAATCTTTGCCATCATAGAAACAACACTAAGTATCTTGGAAATCCATGTGATCTCTAAACTTCATGCATCAATCATCAACAATTAAAAAAACTCTTATACTAATTCAGGAAAATTTACAAACTCATGAAATCGTGATTAAAAATCTTAATTCAAATCCACTCTTCTAATTAAAATTGCAATTCAAATCCATAACTGAGATTTTATAATCTAAATTGAACTAATCCTATCATTAAAACTCAGATTTCAAAACTAGAATGCTTTTTAGAAAACATAACCCCACAATATATTTCTATCCTAACATACTAAAGCAAGATTAATGAACAAAATAGATCTATGAAGACTTAACTGAACTAGTAATTAAATTTAGCTTGATTACAACTAATAAAACTTGCAACTATTAATCCATCGAAGCTTGCAAACGATCCTAAATTAAAACTTTGTTTACACTAATCCTCTATCTAAGTAATACTCTGTTTTAAATGCCAAAACCAAATTAAGACTTCAATATACTATCTAAGTTAGTATCCTGCAGGACAATTCATTGCTAAGAAATAAGAAACACAACATGATAAATAACCAGCTCCTATAAGCAATCTACAATTTAAAGAAAGATGAATTAGATAATCAAATTACAATTGGCATGTACAGTAATTGAAACTAAAAAATGCATACAACAAGGAAACAAGTAGAAATTCTAACTAAGAAAATAAAACACACGATATATATATATATATATATATATATACAGTCACCCATACCACCGGTGGGACCCCCGGCAGGTCGTGGCTACTCTCCAACAACAAAATGTGGGCTTAACTCAACGCAATTATGTCATTAATTAAAAACAAAGTCTAGAACACAAGTTTGCAGAGAAATGTATGAATTACACAATGAAAGTCTTCTTTAAAAATTATGTTTGTGGTCTTGCCACTGATAGTGGTATTTATAGGTAAATTAAAGCTCAATAGGTCGACCACTGGAAGGGTCGACCTCCTCTAAAAATGGAAAATTCATTAAATGATCTTCTAACAACTTCAACTTCTAGAAAATCCATGAGCCACTCAGTGATCATCATAACTGCCCAATCTGAGGTGTATCGATCTCTGTATTTGGAGGCCACAAGGGGGCACAAAACCTAGATCATCGATTCGTCCATCACAGGCTACCAATGTACCAACCACCAACTCCAGTGCGCTTTGAGTGTTGGATCACGTGTCGGATGGAGTGTCGGATCGCATACCGGATGAGGTGTTGGATGAAGTGTCGGAGGAGGTACCGGATGGAGAATCAGACCATGATTTTTTCTTGTTACATACAAACCATGCATTAAATCTTTGTAAACATTGAACTGAACTGAATTGAGCTCAAAATCATTGTAAAAACATCAATTACACATACCTTATGTGAATCTATGATGAATCGATATAAAAACCTTTGAAACGCCTTCAAAATGGCCAATATGAAGCATAGCATATATAATATCAGTGCAAAAAGGATTCTATCATCGCAATAAAACAGTCAAAATACGAACCCAACAGCCCTCTCTTGAGGACTTTATCTAGTCTCTGACATAAGAACAGAGCAAGATGATCAACATGGGAAAAATCAAAGGCCCAAAGGTGCATGCGCTTACTGTGCAAGATGGTAGCGTTCATCAATATCATAAATCTAAAGATAAATAAAAAAAGAAAGAATATGCAAATCCGAAGAAGGAAGTGTACTCAAAACCCTTCAACGATGCCTCCAGATCCAAAGGTGGAAAGGGAAGAAAATGGGAGAAATGCTCTTAGTTCCATAAATGATTCCATCCAGAATACGCATGTATGCAGAAAAATATAGATCTAATGACCCAAATACTTCAACAAAACAACCTTAGAGATCACATCCTCGAGGGTGCCAAGAAGAAGATGCCAGAAGATCAGAATCCCAAGAAAGGAAATTCTAGCCATGCTTTGATTGTCATCAACTCCTCTCTTGATGCTTGTATTGTAGATTCATATGCATCACACCACTTGGTTTCCACAAAAGAATTATATTCGTCATTGGATGCATGCAAAGGTCCTCCTATTCTAATGGGGGACAGCTCTCCAGTCGAGGTCACTGACAAAGGAAGGATTGAACTCACAAATAGAAGCTTCAAGAATGTGTTGCACATTCCCAAAATTTCCGTTAATATTCTCTCCATGTATCAGGTGACTAACTCCGACAATGGAAAGAGAGTCATATTCACACCTGATGTAGTGGATAAATCATCCAGGGTTGCTACTGGTGAGGTAAATCATCAACCTAGACTCTATACATTTTCTGAATTTATTGAACCAGATTTTGCATTATTTCTTACCCATGCTGATGAAAGGAGTAGGATATGGCATGGAAGGTTCAGGAATTTAAATTTCAGATATATGAAACAACTTAGCAAGAAGGTAATTTTTTATGGTATACCTAACATCCACTTCTCCAAAGGAATTTGTGAGGGATGTGTTCTTGGAAAACACCCTCAAGAGAAAGTGGACAAAGGAAAGACTCAGAGAGATTCCTCTCCTTTAGATCTGATCCATAGTGACCTCATGGGCCCTTTTCTGCATACATCAATCAGCAAAGCAAGGCACATGCTCATTTTTTTTTATGATTTCTCACGCTTCACATGGATTTTCTTTCTTAGGCAAAAATCAGAGGTCTTTCAACTCCTTAAAGATTTCAAAGCCCTTGTTGAGACACAGTTAGGAAAGAAAATAAAAATCCTCTGAGCTAATAATGGGGGAGAGTATGTCAACCATTAGATCCATAATCTTTTTCATGAGGCAGGGATTCAGTTGCAGCACATGAATCCTTATACTCCACAACAAAACAGAGTTGTTGAGTGGAAAAATAGATCTCTAAAAGAGATGGCATCTTGCATGCTACATGCAAAGTCACTTCCACGTAGATTATGGGCTGAAGAACTTAATTGTGAAACCTACATCCAAAAAATATCTCCCCATATATTTTTCAAGGATAAGACCCCCTATGAGGCTTGGAGCGGCCTCAAACCGGAAGTGACCCAATTTCATATTTTCGGTTCACGTGCATGGGCCTGGATTCCCTCTAAAAAGAGGAAGGAACTCGATCCACAGAGCATAGAGTGTATCTTTTTTGGATACCCCAATGGTGTGAAGGGATACATACTTATTGGCCTTTCCTTGAATCGTCTCATCATTGAGTGAAGTGTCTAATTAGAGGAAAGTGTCTTGTATGTACCTCATCAGTCGCATGCAAACACCTTTATTCTTCCACATGTTAGAGATGATGAGAATGCACATGTCGACTCTTCTTTAGATGATATTTATGATTCATAGGATTCAGATGATCTAGATACAGATTCAGTATAGTCAGATGCATAGTCAGTGCATGCAGATGCAGATGTAGAGCCAGAGTCGAGGCCCAAGTGGGCTCAGACTATTCTTTAGGATGAAAATGATCTTGTTGGGGATCCAGCTGATACTAGGAGGACTAGGGGTGATTTTAAGAACCCCCCCTAAATTTATATATATAATAAATGGGTGAATCCCCATGATACATAGGAAAAAATTAAGGCTATTTTATCAATTATATAATATGTATATGTATTTTTTTGGCGAATCTTTTAGTCAATTATATAATCTTGTAAAATCTTGGCGAATCTTTCACTGAATTATAAAATCTTGTAAAATCTGGGCGAATTTTTCACTGAATTATAAAACCTTGTAAAGTCTTGGATTTTTTTTTGATAAAGTATAAAACCCATATATAATAATAAGGAAATGTGTTCATTAAACTGTAATATACTCATTTTACATATTTGGAAAAAGAAACATAGTTTGTCCATCCTTTAGACAATGTTGCAAGCATCAAGGGTTTTGTTTTTCAAGGTTGTTCTAAGGGCTTACATGACATCAAGGATGGAAACTAGGGAAGAGTGTTCCAAGGGCTTACATAAGGAAGGAGTGGAATGAACTACTAGTTTTTATTCAAAGGTATATAACCCGTGAGGGAAGGTATAATTCAACTTCCATGTATCACATTAGATTATTGTAACAATTCACAGGTACTCATCCACTCAATATGCCCTATTTTCTTTGGAAAATCCTAGTAAAAATGTATAACAAGGTCAAAGCCAATCCTGCTAAGGTTGAGACCAGACTTTTTCAATGTGCTTTGATTAAATTACTCATCATTGAAGAACTAAAGAAAGGGTAGAAAACATGGAGGTATTTTTTGTTTTTTTCTGAGTTCACCTATGAATAAGATCCTGAGAATCCTCTTGGAAAGAAGAAGAGAGTCAAGAAATGCAAGAAACATATTGCACCTGATACATAAGAGGCATCCACCAGTAGGAAAAGGAAAAGGATAGATTTCCTCGATGATCCTAAGGATGAAAAAATGGTCATAATGAAAAGAGATAAAGTGGTTTCTTGGAAGGAGAGGCTTAAGGAATATAGAGTGCTAAACAGATTTCTAAAGAAAGAGAATTCTACCTTGAAAGCCGATTGCAACAGTTTCATCACAGAAAGACAAGTACAAAGAGAAATCTAAGAAGTTGTCTAAGAAGGCTAAACGTACTTCATATTTAGTGTTAAATTTTGCAAGAAGTACAGGATCATGGGGAATAAGTGGTTTTACTTAAAAAGAAAGAACCAGAGGAGACTGGCTCTTCCATTTGAGTCTATTCAACAAGAATGAGGTGATCCAAGCCCTGATACATTTTTGCAATTTTGGCCCTTACCATATGTATGGCATATCTTTCTCGTTATTTAGTGTTGCCTCCCTACTTGCAATATTTTGACCAATAGTTTTGGCTTGTATCCAAGTGAATTGTCAACGTGAAATTATGTTGGCCTTGATTTTTCCCATAATTTTGTTTATGACATACCAGAACTACTCTGCTGAATTTTGTAAAAAACAAAATTGCATTGCCTGTAAAGTGATCATTGGAAAAGAAACAAGATACATAGCATGCTTTGTACTCAATGCATACAAGAATGACGTAGATATCCATTGACATGAACCTGTAGATGAAAAACTAGAGCTATCATATTTGTTGGTGACCATGCATGAGCTATTGTTGATTCAACTGCTACAACAATTTGTTTTATTACTTTATTTCAAGCTCCAACCTCCTGCTTGATATAGTTGAATACCTAGGAGGAAGGTAATTTGTAAGAATATATGTTTGTTTGCTGAAGGTATTTTGAAACTATGCAAATCCATAACATGTGATGTGTAAAACTAGGGCTCCAAAGTTCTCTTCCTTTTATTGATGAAGGAAGGAACCGGGTTTCGATTCTTGCCATGTTGTCACTCTCTTACATAGAAGGTCTACTCATGTTTCTCAAATGCATCCCAATATCATCCAACCAAGTCCTATCACCCCTAGGTACTCCCCAAACATCATTAGGCAATGCATTTGATCATTCTCAGTGCTTGACTCCACCGCAGACACTTTTGCCTCCTCACCCTGATCCTTTGTATCTTGTCTTACAGACTGTTAGATGCTCTCTTGCACTCTCTTCTCTTCCTCTTGTTTGATATAATATTTAGGTCATATTATATTTTTCTTTATGCTATCATCATAGCTTAGGGAACCCATAAAAATTGATATCACTGATTGTAATTTTAACTTTTAAGTCCCATTAACCTTTTTGTCAAATGTTGGACATTAATAAAATTATATTATCTTGTCTTGTCTAAATAACATAATAGTTAGTTGTCATGTTCAATATTAGGTTTGATCAAGAAAAATCCAATTATATGGGGAAGAGTCAAGACCATGTTCAATATTTCATATTTATCAATTAAATACAATATTGCCAACATGGGCTTGCTTGGACAATGAAATCAGGGTGTTGTTAATGTCCCTGCCAAGGCTCAAGTCTCCCTAGTGACATTTTTCCACTCAAGGACCACTTGTGCTAGTGCATGTACTTGTGTTTGCAGTTGGCGCCAGGTGCAAGTATTGGGTAACTTTGTTGGATTAGACACCCCTACACTCTTAGCTTTTTAGCCAAGAGGTTTTGATTTGAATGCCAAAATTCAAAATCTAGCTACATTAATTATAACACTCCTGGATTGGGGAATAGTGAACTTGTTGCATCAAGACACAAGGAATCTTCTCCAAAATTAAATTAAATTAAATACAAGATTAGCTTTTCCCTAAGCAGAAAACTGTAAACCTTTTTCTCACTGCTTATATAAGTACAACCATGCCAGTTATAGATTTATAGTGACCTGTAACATAAGAGAAAGCATTAAAGAGAACTGTAATGAGGGTTACCTGTATCCATGTGTGTGACCTTTTGTTATTGTTGTAACAGTCACATGTGCCACAAAAGTCATACTCGCTAAAGTTTCTCCTCGGAAGCCAAGGGAGTTGATTGTTTGTAAATCTCCAAATGAGCTCAACTTTGATGTCGTGTGCCTCTCACATAATATAGGAATATATTCATGATGTAAATCAACAATAAACCATAAGTAACAATCGAGGATGCAAAATAATACACAAATAGATTGCAAAAATAGAGAGAATTGCCTTAATTCTTAAATCTCATCTCTATCCTCAAACAGACCTCTTGAAAATATAACTATTAAATAGAACCATTGCAAGCCAACAACCTATATGATTAAAGCCACCATGCATTGTATTTTTTGCAACCTATACGAAGCAAACAATCAGATAAGGCAACAACAACAAACTAGCCTTCATATGCATAAGCATGAGGCCACAACAAATAGTTCTTGATAAATCTTCAAATAGGATTTGACCCTACATACTGACTTCAAAGAAGTAACTGACTTAATGTTGAAGAACACTGGAAATTTCCAAACCTGAAAAAAATTCTTATTCGTGAACATGAAAAGATACAACCTAATACATTCCTAGTAACTTCAAATAGACAATTTTATATGCATAACTGGAAATTGGCAAAAAAAATCACTTGAACCTACCCAAAGCTCAAAATTCTAAAATAGGATCTGAATAGTTGAACTTGAAAGTTGAAAATAATATTGCAGAGCCTTCCCCTGTGGTTTATCTAATGAAAATTTTCAATTTTGATTTACATTATATGAGGAGCATAATATGTTGTGTTCTTGCAATAAGAGAAATGGACAAAGTTTGCAAAAATTGCATAATTCCTCCTGCCTCTGACATTGAAGTCTTCGAGATTTTTAGAACAAGAAGATCAGAGAAGATCGATGATGATCCCATATGATAAGAAATTGAGGACATTGTGGTAAAGCTTGTTTAATTTAATCCTCTCAGTAATGTTGTTGTGGCATTGCAATATGAATCCCTCCACCCCGAGGTGCCTTGAATTGACATAGAAAGAATATAGAATTGAGATGTTCCTATAGCATTCATTTCATTGCCTTATGCTTTGGTCTATATTATAAAAAAATCTAGATGAGATGACCTGAGGCAACCATAAACCCAAACTTGGCTAGAGTAATCAAAGAGACAACATTAATACTCATATGTCTTGCATGTTCCCATGTGATTCTAAGGCTTGTTAAGACAATATATAATTCCCATAATGACAAAACAAATATGCATTTATGTTGCGTATATCCACCTGGTTTCAAGGCCTAATATGGAAAGATTAGGCACCTAATATAATGGTGGTATTCATCCTTTGTTCATTCCCTACTGTAAATTATGTTATATTGTGCAATTCTCCTTTTATTGGTATCCCAAGAACTCCATTACATCTCACATTATCCAATGTAAATAATTGATTAAACACTAGGAACTGAATATCATCCACATATCTTTCGATCCTAATCCTCCAAACAGCCGAGAAAGTTTCAAATTTTCAACTCCTTTGCTCAAATTTGAGAAATATTCTCATGTACCCAAACTCAAGGAAGTGTGAGCAATGAAATTTCCATGAATCTCAGAAAATAGGGAGAATTCAACCTCCAATGCCCATGAATCGAGCAAGCCATGGAAAAGAATGACATCCAATGCCCTGAATCGAGGAATCAATGGAAAACTTCAAAAGATTGAATCTGGTTAAATTTGATGGGATGTTGGTTTTGAGAGATAGGTTTTCAATTTTTTAAAAGCTTCAAGTGCTTCAGCCTTCTACTTGCAATGAATTTTCTCAATTAATAATAGTAGAGATGAATTTCCACACCTTCATCCTTAAAATACCTTTTGATGCCCCCATGATATTTATTTTCTTTGTCTTTTGACTTTTATTTGAAATTCACTTCACAGTTATTTTATTAATTAAGATTCAAGATTCCTTTCAGCCTATAATTTTTAAGGAAAATTTACATTTGTAATTCTTTTATCCCTTTAAAAATTGATAACTGAGCTCCTGGTAGGATATGAGAATGGAAATGGAAATTGTTGTGATTGAGTATGCTCATTCTGTAAGTTTGTTGTTGTTTATGGCCATCATTTAGTTGCAAATTATTGGTTGAAGAAAAAGAATGGGGTGGTTTTTTTTCCAAAGTTTAGTTTGATTTTTACTCTTCTTTCTATTGATTATGGTAGGTTCTTGGAATGGCGGGACAACACAAATTTTTACCCACAAACTGAACATCCCTGTGTTATTTTCATGCCAGAGGTAGATATTCTCTGGTAGGACACTTCATTTCTACACTTGAAGTAATTATTCATCTATTAGACGTATGGACCAATAGTTTTGGTTGTTTACTTGGTTAATATGAAGTGGTCTTAGTTTTCATACAGGGTTCAACAACCCATATGGGGGTACCGTGCGACTGGGTTCTAGGAGGACATACAAAGTTGTAGGCATCATGTGATCCTTATAACAGTTTCAGTTTATAATTGTTGGAGACTTTTTGTTATATTGTTTTCTGAAATATGATACAAACGTGGCTGATTTATTGGAGATTTGATGGTTGTGATAAAATATAATGATGGTGAAAACAATATATGTTGGTCATAAATGCACTTCTATTGTCCTCAAGGAAATGGAATCTATTTAATATACTCTTTGACAAATGTGTATGGACCATCTTCACTTCATCCATGGGAAAATGTGTATGGTTCTGCAATAGCTAATGAATCAGTAAATTCTCTATTCTTTAGGAATTGCAGCAATAGAAAAACCGTCAAAAAGTTCAACGCAATCCCAAACTTGATTCCGATAATGTTTAAGCCTCTAATGCTTGGCCAAACATTGTTCTCTAACCTGATGCACAATCAAGTTAGATTCTTCAAACACAAAATCTCAATCTTCTTTTCTCTAACCAAATTAAGACCAAGAAAAATCTAAATCTTATTTTCTCTGGCTAGATTAAGACCAAGCAAAGAGCTTCATATTCTAAAATATTGTTAGTACACTCAAACTCCAAGCAGAAAGAATATGTAAGTATATTACCAGAAGGAAAAGTAAAAACAATACCATCACCACTACCATATATTGTCATAGCTCCATCAAAATGCATGGTCCAAATATCATATGGAGTGTCCTACTTTGAAAATGCCTCTAAAGCTGAAGATGGAATCTCACTACCAAGTATTGAAGATGAATACTCACTCTCTATCGTGATTATACTATTGCCCAAATCCTCCTCAACACAAGCTACATATTTTGTCTATTGTTTAAGAAAATAAATAGAAAGAGAGTTGTTGGTTCACTATTTAGCTTGACATATCCGTTAGGTGCAATAAGAATAATACTAGCATATGATAAATCAAGTTGAATACTAACTCCCAGTGTTTTTTCCTGCCTCTAGGAAAGTAACATGTCCCATGACTCAGGTACTTCTTCCCCCACAACATCCATACAAATTACCCTCCTAGATAAGTTGTTAACCATACATGAAATTCTCTGATCAAAACCCAAACCTCTTCCTTCATGTTGTACATGGAATACACATTCTGATAAGGTATCATAACTTTCAAGACCAACTAACACATAACTCCATATGGCATAATGATGTTAGATGCTCCAAAATCCAACATACAATTATGCACAGTGATATCATTCACCAATAACGAAACAAGAAAGTAGGTCTTTATACATGTCATAAACACAAGGATGATCCTTGGCTAAATCAATTGAATCATTAACACTCAAGTCAGTGGGCACATCAAATGGTAAATGAGCCATGTTACTTAAACAATTGTTTTATTGAAACAACTATGTTACTGAAACAATTATGTTACACCTCATATTGCATAAGGTTTCACATTGTGATTTCCATCACATGACAAAGACTTACAGGATGACACTAATGAATTACTTGGCATATATAGGGGAATTATATTAGATGCACATGATTTCCTTAGAACTTCCCTTGTGGCTTGTCCTACCACCACTGACGGTGGATGTGCAGTTTCTATAGAAAAGTAGTTGCTTGCATGTTATTGGTTTCTACCCCTGGAACATATTATGGTCTCCAATCATGGGTTATTGGTGTACCATGGTTGATATTGGAGCACTCTTTATATTGTGTCATATCTTAGTGCTATGGTGACACACTTAGTGTGTTGGTTTATTACTAAGTGGGAGTGTTCTACATGTTCTTTTGTTGTGATGTTATAGTCACTACATGATAATTGACCATGTGTATGTGTGTGAGGTGTTCTAATTCTTTTAATGTCAATAAACAATTCTAAGCAATGAAAATAATCCCCAAAACACTAGCCATAAAAGAGAAAAGGTTTGTGTAATCAAACTTATGATAAAAGACAATGTGCTTCAACAATATTTTGAATTGTAACAACAACAAGTTAGCAGTCCTAAAATCAAGAAATACTTATTAGAAAATATGACATTTAGTGAGTAGAATATGTATGATATGTTAAACAATGATTGTATGCATGCGATATTGTGAAATTAAGCTAATTACTTGTAATATGCTCAAGCCCTAGTGGTTGTAACAAAATTTATGACAACAACAAATAAATGGAATAGGATGCAAGGCGTTGAGCCACAATAAGCATGAAGATGAAATACAATATCTAACAACAATTCTTTGAGAGAGAGAGAGAGAGAGTATTGATTGAGAGTTTGTATAACTTGCAAGCAAAAGATTAGTGTTGTCTTGTTTCCTTGGGAAAATGGAGTCAAGTAACACCTTAAATTGGAAGTTAGATAGCCAAGAAGACTTGGAAGTTTGAAACCCTAGGACTATACCTTTGTATGCATAGGATTAAACCTCACAAAGACTAGCCCTAGATTTTATACCCTCATAAAACCTAGTGCCATCTCCTTCTTCACATGTCACAGCTTGATTCATATTTGAAGAACCCTGGAAAACCAAGCAATTTGGGTCATCCACATGTTGATGATAATAGCAGAACTTCTACATTGCCTGGAAGGAATGGGTTTGAAAATGGCAGTGTAATTGGTGTTGTTATTTGTTAATGGGTTTGCGTCAAATGGTGTTGGAAATGGCATTGTGAATGGTCATGTTAATGGTTTTATGAAAAGGAATCCACCTCCTAGTTGCTTCTCAAATGGGAATGGGAATGGTATCCATGCCTAAATAACACTAAAATGATTGATTTTGGATTGTAAATATTTGGTGCTTTTAGTTTGAGTCATTGTTAGCATCATTTTTTMTTGAAGATTGCAATTAAGTGTTGCTTGTTCTCAAGCTCATAAGAGGACCAAACCTACAATTTGTGGAATGTTCTGTACAAAATATAGAGTGGGGTATCTGAGATGTCGAACTTACCTATTGGATATGACCACAATATATATATTGTTATAGATTATTGACTTGATGTTGTCAGGCTATAGGGTATTGGAAAACAAATTGTTTTTTGTTCTTCCCAACTTTTGACAGTTCTTTGTAGTGTCTACAATTGATTCTTCGGTGAATTCTAAGAAAAGAGATAAGAATAGCATTTGAGCATGACACCATAGATGATCGTGGTAATATTGATGCTTTTGATGAAAGACTTCTTATTCCATGAGTTAAGAAAAGAACTAAGAATAACAAATGATCATGACACCACAGATGACCATGGTAATATTGATGCTTTTGATGAAAGACTTCTTGCAATATTCAAGGCTGCAATGATTAAAACATGTGGAAATGACAGCAATTATAAAACTAATCGATCTCATCTTAGAGTGATTCACCAACCACTAAAGAGAGGGAATATACATAAGCAATATTAGTCATTGGATGAGAATGATTACAACTAGGTCTCATTAGCAATACCAATGCATTAGATGACATAAGCACTTTTCATCAAAAATTTCAAAGGACAAATGATTCAGGAAATTTCCTAAGACTATGCTACCAAGTGAAATAAATCTCCATGTAAACATTATTATCCCAATATCTCACTAAGGCATTCCTGTAACACCTAAATCAATGACATGATGCATTCATAATCATTGATAAATCTGCAAGAGAATGTAAATTCAAATTCAAAACTTCCATGGGCTTACCTTGATGTGATTTTCATGTACTCTTGTGTAATAATGAAGCATGCTTATCCTTAATTCACTTCCACCTTCATAGTGTGAGTCATTGGCCTAACATTGATTATTTGAATAGTAATACAACCATCAGTACCTTAAACATCAATTCATTGATGTAGCATACACTAATACTTCAACCAAGCAAACTTTAAAAGACAAACAAGACAATGTGTGTTTGTATTCATGGTATGGAATGGAGGTTTGAAAGGTAAGTGGAAGTAAAGTATGGGTAATGGAGATATTTATCCAATCAACAAAGGGGTTTACATAGCATGCTTTATGGAATCTGAAATTCAACCACCATATTTATAAAAGTATAATTACATTAGATGAATGTTGGTCTCATTCTAATAGGTTTCCTATGATGTATGCATAGTAACCTAGTGCATAGACCATTTTTCTCTTTGTTAACTCCCAAAATGAAACCGTCCTTTTGGTTGAATTTTGTAGTGGATAGCATGGCTATCGGTAGTGTCCTCAAGTTATTTTTGAGTTTTTATAGCTAAAAAATTTAGGTTTGGGTTTGTCTTAAGGAAATAATTTGACCCATAAAGTCTTCTTTCCAAAATTTTCATTTTTCACTTTCCTCAGCTAACGAGTGTCCAAAAGTTGATTGTGCGCTGTGGAAAGTGTCGACTTTCAACAGCTAAGGAGCTCTTTTCATTAGACGATGCGCTGTTGAAAGTGGTAAAATTCAAAAGGTCCGACAATCAAGTTCGCAGGTGGCGCGCTGTGGAAAGTACATGCTTTCCACAGCTAAGGAGTGTTTTCTACAAAGTGGTGCGTTGTTGAAAGTGCATGCTTTCCGCAGCTAACAGGGGTTTTCCACAGAATTGCGCGCTGGTGAAAGTGGCAAGAAAACAGTTGACAGAAGCGTTTTCCACGGGTCGTTGTTGAAGAAAGCGGGAATCACGTGCGTGATATCCACGTCTGGAGCTAATGATGATATGATCATCCCACGTCAGGTAAATCCAAGGCATGCGCTAATGAGAGTGGGAAATGATAGTAACTCAATTATGCATGTCAGAATATGACTGTAATTCGAATCCGGCCCAGAACTCACGCTCAATACTCATGAAATCCGGGATAGCAAGTTCATGTTCGGTGATGCAGGTACAGAGGAGGTACCGCCGGACTGACAACATCAAATCAAAAAATGGTTTTCATATCACAAATCATTTCCTAAATGCTATGGAAGTTTTCGTTTGTTTCAAAACAGAGCCGAAGCCCGAACTGCTTTCAACAGCGCAGAACCTTGGCTCGACTAGGCAGTTACAGGGGTTACAATTGTCAAGTTTTTCGAGCTACA
>JZKD02S0481940.1:55589-66434 GCA_000966675.3 Picea glauca | reverse complement strand
ATTGATCTAGAAGCCAAAAGTGAAACCTGCAAGAGAAACAATATAAAATTAGTAAAATTCCTACCAAGTATAGAATATTCAATTTGAACGAAGCTACTCTAATACTTTCTCCCAAATTTCTCCTCACATTGTGATATTCTTCAAGACCTAGAAATATTGCAAAGCTTAATGGATATAATGAAAATAGGTGCAAATCTATACATTAATATGTGTGATGGTAGTAATCTCTATAATCCAGATGGTATGTGGAAGCAGGAACTAAAATGTTACAAGTGTAATGAAAACAAGACTATGGGTCACAAAAACAAAACAAAAGAATTATATCAATGTGAGATCAAGAATGGTGGAAAACTAGAGGTTCCCTTCAAAGACTCGAACAATGAAAATAAAAAAGAAGAGCACAACATTTCTTCAGGAAGATTGGTAAATATTTCTTTCTAAATTTAATGTTTACCTAGTGAATGTTCGAGTGGATCTACAAGAAACAAGTTATCCAAAAGATAACCCTACCAATATTTAGGAAGAAGTTAACACTACATAGAATCCATCTGTGTAGGTATAAGTGGAAAGACACAAAGAATTTTTAGCCAATTTACAGAAAACAACATTTTTGGTGATGAAAAACATTCTATGTCAATTACTCATGTAGAGCTAGTAGGTTCTTATAATTGCATGTCCATGGAGAATCAATTTTATTTTGGGAATTTAATATGGGGTAATGTAATGTAGCACCCATGGTTCCCTAGTTATCTTTGATATCCTTCAATCACATCAGAATTTGTGAAAATATGTTGTAATAAGGATCATATAGGTGGCCTATTTTGATGACCGAACATTTTCATAGTACAAGGAATGTAGTTTGAAGTCTTTCCAAAATAATTTCATAGAGATGGAAAATAAATCAACTTCCAAGCCTTTTCTTAATAATGTAGTGAATATGGTTGTAAATAAGCTAACAAAGCTAATAGAATTTGGTTTGAGTTGCTCCAACCAATCTAAGTGAATTCACATGAAACTTGTATGTGAAACCTTTTGTCAATGTTGTCAATGTTGGACAATGGAAACAAAACATGGTATTTTCTCTTTTCATCTCGAATTGAAAATTTAGGGCTTGTTGCAAAATTGTGACTTCATCTTACATGAGGAAATCCCAAACCACTACCAGAAAAAAGTCCAATGGATGGCATAACTACTCATAGACTTTGGCTTGTTTTTTTCCATTTATTGATTTGAGGTTATTCAACATGACGGTGAAGAACTTATGTTGTTTGGTCACATTATACAAGGTTCCTTAAGGTCTCCATCCTAGTTTTCATGCCATCTATCTATGACTGGTGCTCTTTTCATTCAAATGATTTTGGGGATTAAATATTGTTCTTGTCAATTTTAGAACAATTTATAGAATTATGTTGTGTTGATTTGTTGTTGAATGGAGTAATCAACCTATTTACCTCCAAAATTCTTGGTTGGAGAGAGAGTAAGTTCAAGAATTTCATAGTTTGGCAAGGGCAACATCGATATCAGTTGGAATCATTAGCGATGCAATACCTTAAAGGACCGGTAAAGATACATGGAAATTTCCAAGAAGGATACATGAGATAATATATACATGTATACATGAGAATAATATGGAGAATTTTAGACCTCACATCTATAGCAGTAGTTCAAAGAAGTGTCTACCTTCAATATTTACATCACTCATGAAAATGTGATAGTTGATCAACTGAAAATGAGATGTAGTTAGGCATGGAAACATAATATTTTCTATACAAAATCCTTTATGTGAGATAGTGTTATGGAGTGTTTCCATCAAATGGGCCAAAAAATCAAACAAAGTATAAAATATTGAGCATTTTGGAACACTTCCGCTTAGAAAATGAACACGACAGCCCTAGTGAAATTGGGGTGATGAAGATGGAGCAAACCAACTCCATGTTGTAAAAATTGTATTAAGTTACTAGAGACAATCCAAAAATAGTTGAAGGATATGATATATCAATGGATGACTTATCAGCCAATGAAAGAAAATATTTATTTTGGAATGTCGCAACAAGTAAAATAAGCCACATGGTAAGACCTTAGAACCATGGTGATTGAATCCTTCTACAAAAACAATCTATCTTTCCAATCAAGTATGTCAACTTGTTCAATCATTGGACATATCATAAGATCAAATTTCAATGGATATTAGTCTAAGAGTTGCAAATTTGATTGAGAAAGGATTGAGTGATATACCAACTAGTATCAATAATTCATTACCTTTAGTGTCACAATTGACTAAAACAGATTCATCACCCTTACCAATGGTTCATGTTGTTGATGTGATATATAGTTATTGCTCTACCCTCCATTTATTTAATGGATATTGGAAAAATGATCCCCTAGATGTGGTAATAATTTTTTTGATTTTTTCTATAGTAGTAGGTCAAGTATCTTTGTCAATGTGTTTGGAGACATTGTGCTCTAAAAGCTTCAAACATGCTGGTGAATTGAGATTGGGGATTTTCCTTTTTGATGATGTGCATGCTCTTCTAAGGCTAGGTAGGGAATCCTGTGTATGTTTGTGCACCCATGGATTTGTACAGGATACTCTAGGAAGATAGAAAGGAGACACTTGGCATAAATATATGATCTTGATGAGGAAGGACAATTGACCTTGAGAAGCGCTCCAAGAAGAACGGGACACATGGCATAAAAAACCTTCACACATAGTCAAAGAATTATATGCACTAGTCATCCTAGTATCAACTTTGTGATTCTTATAAATCTATCTGACTTGAACAAAAAAATCAATTGAAATATGGAAGATATTGTAGTGCCACTCCAATTGGGGCTACCCTTCATCTTTAGTCTACTAGCCTCTTATTCTTGTGGATTCCTCTATATTTTCACGTAGTTATTATGTGTAGCATTGTCATCATTTCTGAAATGATTACCATCATTTGTATACTAACATAAGTATAATTCTATAATTTCTCATATTAGTCTGTTGAACCACCAAGGTGATAAAGAAGGGGTTATGACTACCATTTCTCCTCTCCTGGTTCATTGCTTGTAACACTAAAAGACAATCATCAATAGTTTCATCAAAACCAAGCAATTTATTCATCTTTTCTTTCCCAGGGAGGAATCTTTTCCAATTCAAGGAAAGGTTTAAGGAATTGACACATTCACATGAAAAACCAAACAATTTATTCATATTTTCTTTTTGTGGAGGAATCTAGTTGCAAGTTATATTTATGAAAGCACCTTCTAATGAAGGTTCCTTAGTAGCTCCAAATGATTGCATGGGAAATTTACTCATAGGATCCCTTTGTAGGATTTGCCTTTTTACTTCAAGTCTTTATGGAACTACTTTATTCCCCTTTTGATAGGTCATCCACTCTTTATCCTTTATCTTTTTCCTTATTTCTTCCTAAGTTGGCTTATTACCATACATCCTTGTGATGGTGTCCAATTCAATGCTTTTCACTGAATTTGATTCATTTGATCCTCAAAGATAGTGTAATCTCTTCCTGTTACACTACAAATGGTATCACTTTTCCCCCCAACATAATTCATGTTATAAAACTCTATTGGACCTTAATTATTTGACTCCCTAACTTGTATAGTTGATAGACATGAGTCTTCATCATGAGCATCTTGACATGTTCTACACCAAGGGAAAGTTTCATGATCAACAACATTATTATTATTAGGATTTGAATGAACTGGGAGTCTTATTTTGATTATGGTTCCAAGGAATTTGTTTCTATCCCATCCACCATTTGCATGTGGTGGATATCTATGTTGCTAAGCTCTTTCCAATTGCACCAATCTCTTTTGCATGTCAATTTTTTATCAAGTAAAATTGGACTCCATAAGTTTTGTATCTTTTATCAATTTTTTTATAGGATCATGAGTAGGCTCAATTGTGTTCGTCACTCTAAACCTCACTTCAGTCTATCAGTGTTGGCTCTTGAAGAGCTAGGTTGATTTGTTTTACCATATACAATCATTTTCTTATCAATTTTATTGTTGAATCTTGGGCTGCCTTAAGGTTCTGGGGATATTTTTCTCTTATCTTGAAGCCAAGATATCCATTAAATGCATCAAGGTAATATATAAATATGGTTTTATTTGGAGGTTTAATATATTTATGCAATATTTGAACTATTTGGTTAAACCTATTGTTCAACTCTTCTACATTTTCATTTTTATTTCTCTTAACACCATCGAGGGAAACCAACAAATACTCGTTATCTCTACGGTCTCCCCATTTTTTAGAGAAGACACTCTCCCATTGATCCTTGGTGCTAATGTTATTATCCAACAACTAATAAACCAATCCATGGCATATTATTCCAAGGATACAACAAACAACTTCATGAGAAGATCTAGATGCCCAATACAATGCTTGACGATCATACTCATGAAAGCATCCATTGATTTCAAGTAGATACAACATTGTTCCCCTTGAATGAGGATAACTTGTTTATGGATTTATTTGGTATATCATGAGGATACACATTGATGTTTTTAAAGTTAAGGGGCTTGTAAATTTCATCCAACCAAGGTGCAACCATGATGACTATGCTAGGAGAACCAAGGTCACTTTCAAACAAGCACCTTATATCTTCAACAATGTCAATGTCTTGGTTGTTTGAATTCTACAATCATGGGATAATTTGATTACCCTTCTTCTATAATATCTCTCAGGTTATGGGATCAGGTGAACAAATCCTTGTGAATATGTTCTTGTATATTACTTCTTAGGGAAAACTTCATTTTGTGGAGTCGGAAGATGAGCTTTTACAATAAGATTTCAACTCTCAGCTCATCAATATTATGAATCTGAAATTCAAGAATTGGGGAAATGGACTTTATCCTTGGAAATAGTGCCAAAATATTACCTTCCAAATTCTCACTTGAGGTGCAAAATTACCAATCACCAAGTGAGACACTAAGGGCAACATGGTAAAAATACCCATTGTCACCTTGGTAGTATTTTGCATCACTTTAGGCAAGTTGTCCTCTAACACAAAGGGGGATTCCCTAAGAATACTAAGTCCAAAGGTATAAGGAATGGAAAGGGAATTTAGGACATATAGTAAATATAGTTTCTAATGATATTGTAGCACAAATTCCATATTTATGAAAACGGGAAATAAGTCAAGTTAAAGATGATGAAATGAAAGGTTTCCTAGACTTATAGAAAATCTAATTTCTATTTATTTCAACTGTAATTTCCAAATTTGCAAACCAGAAAATAAATAATGTATTTTTTTATATTTTTACATTGGTTGAAAGGGAGGACAAGTTCTTGGATTCTAGATTGGAGAAATTGGGTGAGTAGGGAAGACTCAATGGGTTTCTTAAACAATGTTTTATGGGAAAACCAAGATGCAAAATATATGCTACAACAGTCCCTAAATGGATAGAAATTAATATAGAAATTTATCAAGGAAGGGATCTCAAAGAGATCCACCTTCAAGCTCGGTTCAAAGGTGAATTTTGTTAATAAAATAAACTAATGCAACACCTCTTTAAGGTATTAGATGCAAACCACATTATTTCCATTAACAAAATACAAAAGAAACTAAAGAGAAAGGAAATTTCACACCTAGTTTACTTCCAGTGTGGTTGATAAACCATTTCCCTTAGCCTCATGAACAAGCTTTGACATCATAAATCAACATCAGAGTTCAGCAAATAGATTCCAAGTAAAGCACCTCTCTGAACATATGGGCCATGGCTACACCACTTGCTTGATGGAAACATAGAGATGTGAGTTTGGTCGAGCCTCAACGGGGTCCTTCTCTCTTGGAAGGCTAACAAACTATGGTGCCTGGGCCGAACTTGGGAGTAGCCCAACCCCCTTTTTTTTGTTTCGTCAAGGCCCAAATGGGAAATAAGCATGAAGATATGAAAGTTAAACATTTGTTTTATCAAGGCCCAAAGGGGAAATTCAAATAAGCATGAATATATGAAAGATAAATGGAGGAATGCATATATGGGCAGATCCCATACAATTTATACCAGGTGGGAGGGACAAAATGCTCTCAGAAATCCCCTTGTTCTTTGGAAATTGGGAAAAGGGAATATTTTAGCTACTGAGTGCCCATGCCACAAAATTGGGGAGAATTAAACCATAAACCCCGATTTTACCAAATGGCAGGGCGAAGATGCTATCAGAAATTTCCATACTTCTATAAATTTGGCTAATGGAAGCTTGTCCCTCCAAATTTCAGGGGAGAAATATAATTGTTTTTTCCTCTATCCCTCCTAAAAACATGGGCTAACCATGTACATGATTCTCCCCTAAAATAAATTATGGTCTAATTATATAAGTTTAAAACAATCACTCTAATACAAAAAATTCGCCCAATAAAAAATTGGAGGCCCTTTAATTTCTCCCATGAGCGACATTTTTCCCCTAAAATCATCTATGAGGAGGACTCGATCTGATTTTGAGGAGCCTCATATTTCACTCACTTCCACTGAACCATTGCCACCCAGGTATATTTTCTTGGTTTAGTCTTCAGATCCACAGTGTTATGGCGAGGCTGTTGGAAATCCCTTTTGGGAATCTGCCATGTAGGAGGAGTACAACTCCCTCTTCGAGAACCAGACTTGGGATCTGGTTCCCCTTCCTTATAAAAGTAAACTTGTCAGGTGCAGATGGGTCTACAGGACCAAGAGTGCAGCAGATGGACATATTAGAAGATACAAAGCCAAGCTAGTTGTCAAAGGCTTTCAGCAAGTGCATGGCATTGACTATGATGAGACCTTCACTCCAGTAGCGAAGATGGATTCCATATGTTTGGCACTTGCCATTGCGGTAGCCAAGGGATGGGAAGTCCATCAGATGGATGTGAAGAATGCATTTATTCATGGTAATCTCTCTGAGGAGATCTATATGGAGAAACCCCATGGATTTATGCAAGATTCATCTATGGCCTATTGACTGAAGAAGTCTCATTATGGCCACAAGTAAGCTCTGAGGGAATGGTATGCCAATATGGACTCGTACCTGATGTCATGGAACTTTTTGCATTGTAATTCAGACCCGAATGCTTACATGCTCAGGACGGTTGACTCACTTCTACTCCTAGTTCTGTATGGTGATGATGTGTTGATCACTGGTTTCTCAACTTCAGTGATTTTTGTAGTCAAGAGAATTGTGCATGATAGGTTCCTGATGACGGACATGAGTTCTCTACACTTCTTCCTTGGAATCAAGATCAGTCAAGATGCATCAGACATCAAACTGTCTCAGGACAAGAATGCACGAGATCTCCTTGAGAGATTTCACATGACAGATTGCAAGTCTGCTCCAACTCCTTTCCTATTAGGAGTTAGACTTGAGGATGGTGGGGACACTCCACTGGTTTATAACACATTGTATAGATACCTAGTGTGGAGCTTGTTGTATCTCACACACTCCAGGCCAGACCTCTCCTATGCAGTTGGCATAGTCTCCAGGTTCATGCAGGAGCCGCATGAGCTACATTGAAGGTTGCAAAGTATATCTTTCGATACGTATAGGGAACCATCACCTTTGGGATTCACTATTCAGAAGACTTTGCATTGGACCTCATCAGGTTCATTGATTTTGACTAGGCTGGTGATGGAATTGATCGCAAATCCACATCTGGTTACTCACTCAGTATTGGTTCTGGGCCTATCTATTGGTCGAGAAAGAAGCAGTTTTCTATTGCTCTATCTTCAACCGAGGCAGAGTATAGAGGGGTAGTTAACATAACCATTCAGGCTATGTGTCTACAACATTTTCTCACTGAATTGGAAATTCAATTTCATTGGTCGATCATCATCTGGTGTGACAACCATAACACTCTGAAGTTCTGCAAATATCTAATTAAGAGGCAACGGACAAAGCACATTGAGATCCATATGCACTACATATGGGACTT
The DNA here is from genome assembly GCA_000966675.3 of Picea glauca. Lineage (NCBI taxonomy): Eukaryota > Viridiplantae > Streptophyta > Pinopsida > Pinales > Pinaceae > Picea > Picea glauca. Next base: position 58,521 of record JZKD02S0481940.1, on the reverse strand, counting down.
AGTACACGAGGGGATCATCTACCTACAATTTTTTCCTTCAAAAGAACATACTGCAGACATCTTCACCAAGACCTTCACTAAGCAGAAGTTCCATTCTCTGTGCAGTTGTCTTGGAGTGAAGGACACAGTTTCCTAGAAACTGTCAGTTCTTCTTTTTACATACATTGTACTTTGAGGGGTGGTTTTTCCCATGAGGTTTTCCCTCTTTCCTCGCTTTATTTCAATGTATCTTTTATATTTGGGTACCTAACATAGCCTTCTTTCCAGGACCCATTCTTTATTTTCACCATAGTGATGTCCAGGGGGTGTGTTGGAGTTACTTCACACACACCTAGGACTTATTTTTCCTAAGTTTTCTCCTATGTTTATTAGTCATTATTCATTCTCATATATTTTATGAAGAATATTCCTCTATGGAGAATATTCTCTTCAGTTTTCACTTTAGTTTGATCAGTTGAGTGGAGTATAGATGCTACATTGGGATCATCACCATGTAGCATTGGGATCGTCACCATCTAATGCGCATTGTCCTTGGCATCATCACCATACTAGCGCATTACCCATGATTCCATGATCTCCTCCTCACTTCACTCTGTTTCATTCAGTTAACTGAAGACTGATAGACTAGTTAACTTAGCTAGGTGGCATTTGTTGATTAATTGGGTTGGTTGTCATTGATGTCAACCCTTAAAGAAAGTCTGGTAGTGAATTCTGGTAGCACAAAGGTTTGGGTAATGGACCCAATTTTGTTTGATGTATAATGGTATGAGTTTTGATATATTTGTAGGTAAGACTATTCTAGATGGATAGTACATGTCATGCCATTTCCGGTGGTATGTGAAACATCACATAACTCCTCATGGTTTGAGAGTTATGTCCTTACGAAGTTGGAGGACCCTCATATGATTAGATTGAAACCCCAAAAGGTCAAAGAAGTCAAAGTGCTTGCAAAGAAGAAATTATTTAAATAATAAAATGAAGTGACAAAGTCAAAGAGGATTATTTAAATAATAAATTGAAGTGACAAAGTCTAAGAGGATTATTTAAATAATAAAGTGAAGTGACAAAATCAAAAAGGATTATTTAAATAATAAAGTGAAGTGACAAAATCAAAGAGTATTATTTAAATAATAAAGTGAAGTGACAAAGTCAAGGAGGATTATTTAAACAATAAAGTAAATGGAGAAATTTCTAATTATGGAAAGTGGTTATAAGAAGGTTAACCCTAAAATGAGGAAAATGGGTTAAGTGGTCAAGTGGCTATTGGATGCATGGACAAGTGACAAATTGGGCAAAGTTGGACATAGGTGACTATGTGGACAAAGTGGCCTAGAAGATGCTTCTAAGGAAGCTACTTGGAGAGTATAAATAAGAGACAAGGCTCTCTCATTTTAATGACACTTGAGAATATTGAATATCTAAAGGTGAATAAGGTAACCAAAGGATATCTAATCCGAATTTCAAAGGGAAGGTGAAGTAAAGAAGGCTGAAATTCAAGGGAGGATAAATTCTTTTGATGATGCTTTCTAAGGTATGTTATTTACAGGTCATCTCACCATTTTCGCAATAATATTTTTTCTAGAATGATTCGGACAGTGAAATTGGGAGTCCATTGAGAAAACATATTCAAGTAGTTGTGGTATAAATTTCCTCTTGTGGTTCGTTGTATTTTTGGAGTTACACTCTGTGGAAAATAGGGTTTGTGGCTAGTCCTGAAACTAGTCTAAAACAAGTGTTTCGGGTAAAAACGTCATAACTTCTTCATAATGGATCCAAATTTAGTAATACCAAATGTGTTGGTTAGAGTACAGTCTATAGTATTCTATGTACAATTTTTAGATCCATACAACAAATATTTTGTGCGGGGCACACTCTGCAAGTTCACTCTCTAGAATAAGCCAGAATTCAACAAGGTATATCATTTTTGCTATAACTTCTTTTCTGAGAGGTTCCAAGTAGTGACACCTAGAGGAATTGCATAAAACACTCTGAAGAAAATTGTGTAATATTTTCAGATCTTTATTCATTATAGGTGCATAGTTATGATTATTTCAAGTTAGGGTTGTTGACTAATCCAAAACTAGTCTTGTGAGACTAAAGTAAAGTTTGATGAAAATGCTAGTCTCTTGTTGTTAAAGTTAAGGAAGGTTTGCAGGTATGTGATCATATACACCAGGTCTATTACAAAGTTACAAATCAGATTTGGATGATGAAATTGATGAGGGATTTTGGTTGAGGTACATGTCATGGTTGAGACAAGTAGTTGATGGGTTGGCACATACATGAGGTGTATAGTTGATGATGTTGGTACATCTTGAAGAGTCATAGTTGATGAGTAGTTGATACATGATTGATACACACTTGGTACATGGTTGATGCACTTGTTTATGGTACAGGTTGATGCATGGTTCAGGTTATTGGTACAGGTTGTTTGGTGCAGGTTGATTGGTACATGTTTACAGCAGTATATTTCACACTGATAATGTGACAGTGGTTCCATCATTCTACTTATACGTCAGGGCAATTATACGGGGAAAAGACAGGTGGTTGTAGCCACCTTCTGGTTGTAGTCGGAGAACATAGGGGGTTGTAGCCTCCTTCTGGTTGTAGCCAGAGAATTGGGAAGTTGGAGCTTCCCTCAGGTTGTAGCCTAAGAAACTAGGGGGTTGGAGCCTCCTTCCAGTTGCAGCTGGAAAACAAAGGAATTTGGTGCTTCCAATGAATGTAATTATTCAAGACATATAAGAAAAATCATTCTGTGGTTTTTTCCCGCTTTGGGTTTCCACGTAAAAACATTGGTGTATTGTGTATGTGTATGATTGTTCATTTGTTCATTTTTTATTTACTCTGAAAATATTGGATGATAATGATGCATTGATATAACACTTGCATTATATGGTTAAAAAGGATTAGATTTATCTATTATTGATTC
>JZKD02S0481940.1:21617-40386 GCA_000966675.3 Picea glauca | reverse complement strand
TGGAAAATATGGCCGAAGGAGATCTACATTGAACATTAGGTGCAAGACAATGTAGGGGGGAATGTTGAGCTCAAAAGCATTGTCGTCCACATCCTTGTTGATGGTGTAAGGTCCATAGCGAAGTGAATAAATCTTCTGATGGGGCCTTGTAAGGTGTTATTTCTGCAAATGCAACCAAACTTTGTCTCCCACCTGAAACTTGTGTGGCACCCGGTATTGATCATGGTGATGCTTATACTTGGCATTAGACTTCTGTAAAATGTCATAAACTTGTTGGTGGATGTGTTGGATCCACTCAATGAACCGAGTGGCTTTGTCAGATTTAGTTGGAGCATGGGACAAGTCTACCTAGGTGGCCGCAAGGGGTAGTGCAACATCCATGGGACCCAATAGTTGAAATCTCAACCCCACCTGAAAGGGGTTGCGACCGATTGAGATATGTCTGACTCTGTTGTAGTTGTGATGAACATAGGGAAGACTCTCATCCCATGTGCGGGGGGTCTTGTAATTATACATGTGTATGATATGCACGATCATTCATTTGACGACCTTGGTTTGGCCATCCATATGGAGTGGAAGGAAATGGATTTGGTGAGCTTGGTGTCTAGTAGTGACCATAGGCTCGGCCATAATGTGTTGAGGAACCGGTTGTCCCGATCTGAGATAATGAATTTTTTCATCCCAAAATGTACCCACACTCGTTCAAAGAAGATCTTGGCGGTGGCCTTTGTTGTGATGATCTTCTTGCAGGCAGCCAAAATCTCCATCTTAGAAAAGCGATCAATAAAAACAAAAATACATTCATTTCCCTGCTTAGTGGATGGAAGGCCCGACATGTAGTCCATTGACATGGATTCCCAAGGCCTGTCAGGAGTAGGTAGATGGGTTTATAAGCCTTGTTTCTTAGTGGTCAGTTTGGAAATAGCGCAGGAAGTGTAGGACCCTATATAATTGTTGATATCATGTTGAAGTTTCGACCAGTATAAATGTTGTTGCAGCACTGCCACTATCTTTTATATGCCGGAGTGACCTTCCACCCGACTGTAGTGGGCTTCCCAAATCAGTTTCGCTCGCTCACTTGATGGAACACAAACATGGCCCAAATGGCACAGCATCCCATCCTGAAGATGGAAATTAGTGACAACTGTGTTTGCGCCCAACATCTAGTAGGTGGTGGCGAAGTCAGGATCTTTCTCATATATTTGCGGTCATCCGGAGGTCTCATGACCGCAAGAGTCTAGAAATGTGGTGAGGTTCAGGACTGGAGGTCGGCTGAAGAAATTAGCAACACGGTTGGTACTTCTTGTCTTATACTTGATGTTGAGGTGGAACTGCTACAAATATGTAGACCAATTTTGATGGCGGTCATTATGTAATTTTCCTTGTGTCTGCATGAACTGCAATGACTTATGATCAATGTGGATGACTGTCTCCTTCCCGAGAATGTAATGCATCCATTGGAAACAGGCTTGCACAATGGAATACATTTATTTGTCGTAAGTAGGGTAATTACAGATGACATATGATAATGTCTCACTATGATAGGCCACGCGGTGGTCGTGCTAAGTGAGAATTGCACCCACAACATAGTCTGAAGCATTTGTCTCGATCTCAAAGGGTTGTTGCAAGTCGGGTAATGAAATCACTGGGACTGAGCACTCCTTCAATTCATCAAATGCTTGTTGTTGGGAAAATCCCCACACAAAATTTTCCTTACCACCACCCTTGGTTACTTAGCTAAGGGGCCATGCAATATGGGAGAATCCTAACATGAACCTGTGATAGAAATTGGCAAGGCCTAAGAAGCTTCAAATCTCAGTGAGCGTGGTTAGGGATAGCCAGTCACGGATGACCTGGATCTTAACTAGATCCACATGCACACCATGCTCATCAACAATGTAGCCTAGGTAATAGACCATGTCCATGTCGAAGGAGCATTTTCCCAAGTTAGATTATAGCTTTTGTTGCCGCAGAGTGTGTAGGACCTGATAAATATGTTGCAAGTGTTCTACCCAAGTCTTGTTGTAGATGAGGATGTCATCCAGATACACTACTACAAAATAATTGGTTAAAGGTCGCAAGATATCATCCATCATCCTCATGAAATTTGTTGGGGAATTAGTTAAACTAAAGGGCATGACCAGCCATTCAAAAAGACCTTCTTTTGACTTGAAGACAGTCTTCCATATATCTGTCTACTCTATTTGGACTTGATGGAAGTTGGACTTCAGATCAATCTTACTGAAGCATTTGGCTCCCTTAATTTGATCAAGGAGATCGTCGATTCGGGAAATCAAGTACCGATTCCTGATTGTGATTTTATTTAGGGCTCAGCAATCAATGCAGAGTCGTCATGTCCCATCTTTCTTCTGCACAAGCATGATTGGGCTTCCACAAGGTGATGAGTTGGGTTGAATGTGCCCCTTTTGGAGTAGTTCCTGGATCTGTCGCTTGATCTCCTTATTTTCTAACGGAGAGTGGTGATAGAGCGTCGAAGGTCAGATCGATGGAATTCTTGAACTGACAGTACATAGGTACCCCGGTAGGTGAGGAGAAGATGTTTTGTATTCTTCCACGACCTTATCCACATGCTTCTGCTACGTGGAGAGGTCGGACATGGACGCCATGGATGTGGATGCAATTTTTCACACACTCTGAGAGAAAATCACGAAGAAGACAAACGTCTCGGTCTGAGAAATGGCCTTCCTACATTGCTTGGCAGAGATCAAGGAAATGGCACTAGGTGGGACAGCCTCGAGTATCCTATACAATTTCCTGTCCAAAGTAATAATAACAGTGCAAGGCCTAGACTCATATCTAGCATGACGTTTCCATAAATAAGGTTGTCCCAAAAGAACATCACAAACTTCAAGGGGAGAAACATCACACAATACATCATCTTTGAAGGGCTTGATGTTGTAGGATAGAAGGTACTATTGGTTGACACGAATATCGCTTCCTTGGCAAAGCCATCCAATGATGTAGAGTTGTGGGTGCGGCGTTGTCGGCAAGGCCAGCCACTTGATGACCTCCACTGAGATGAATTTTTTCTGGCTACTGCTATCAATGATGAAGTGTAGCGGGGTGCCTTTCACCCACATATATGAATGAAAGAGACTCTCACCTTCATATGGTTCATCAGGTTCACCAGGCTAGATCTTGGTGGTAGAAATGGTGGCACTAGGTTCCGCATCAATGATCTATCTCCCTTTTTCTGGTTTTGACTTAGATTCGGAACCTGAATCTAATTCATATGCTTTCACCTTAGCCACCAATGACTACTTTGAGCGTCAATTAACAGTGTTATTACAGGGGCTCTTATGAAAGTCACACCATTTCCCGATATCTTTCTTCGTCTTTCCATTGTCCTTGTTTGTTTGCAACTTGAACTAGTTGTCTTGAGGTTGTCCATATTTTATTTTACATTTGTTATGTGGGTTGGGGATGCTCTTTCCCTACTTCTGCTATGAGGGGTTCCCAGAACCAAACTGTCATGTCTTTTGTTTAAGCTTCTACTTGATTTTGAAAGCATATCAATAAGCCACGCCTAAGGACGAGATGTCCAAAAACTCCATTTCTTCCTCAACATATCTAAGTAGACCACCATGGTACTTGAGCACCAGATGTCACTCAGAATATTTGATACCCAGCTTGGTTAGCAAGGTATGGAAGATATTTATGAACTCTAGCATTGCTCGATCCCTTTCCTACCGCAGTGTAGTCCATTTTGTATACAGGTCGTCATAACTTCCAACAGGGTAGTATTGTTCCTTAATAGCATCCCTAAAGGACTCCCAGGTGAGTGCGACTACAAATAATGAGGGTTCATTTGTTTCATTTTTCTCACAGAAAGTATCCCACCAATATTTGACATGGGGGACAGCTTTGAGGAGCACAAAAGTAATATTTTCTCTATTCGAAAATTTATGCACAAAAAAATACCCTTCTAGAATATTCAACCATTTGTTTACAACATATGTGTCTATTTGACCTTCAAATATAGGAATATCAAAGTTGATATGTACCTTGAAGGGGGCGGTGCCCCCGCTCGAGGAAGATGTGTCGCCTATTAGTAGTCATCGAAGGATTTACGAAAAACTATCCATCATCTCTTTTATCTATTGTGTGAGGGCTTCCTCGAGCAACAGTTTGAAAGGATCTCATGTTTTGTCGTATTTATTTTCTCCCACCATGGAAGGTTTCTTGGGTGTGTGATAGCTTTTGTCCTCAAGAGAAACAAGCTCGAGACCCAACTCCTTGTACCCTGACCTCGTCGGGGACATGCACTAAGAACGACAAGGAGCAAATCGCTATGATACCATTGATCCATATTTTATGAGAAGAACGAAATGAACATAGATTATTATCATTATTAACACAGAGACACAATGAACAATAACAAAGATACAGTAAAACTAGCTTCTATTCAATAAAGAAATATGTTGAAACTGTAAAATGTACACTGAAAACAAGCTTCATAGAATGGTGGTGGATTATCTCTGAGAAGAGATGTCACGGTTACGCTCATTCGCAAGAATATGAGTACAATGAGGCTTTGAAATCTTTTTTACAATAAACATGAATACCAAAACCCTGGACATCCAAAAACCTAACCCTAGGAGATGAAGCGCCAAAAGTCATGTGAGCCCCATTGGGGTAAGTTGGTACATCAACTTCCAGGGGTCATAACTTTTGCATACAATTTTTGTTTTAGGCGCAGGATATCCTATTGGATAGGTCTATCCGAGGAATACACATTATGTCATCAAACTCTAACTCCATCTACAGTTTGACTGTGATTAGCCCTAAAAACGTTGTTTAGGGCCTCAAAACGGCCCCGGAAGTTCAGAACCTGAATATTAGGAAAAAATTGTCAAACTAAAAAACTGTCAATATGAGCCAGTTGGAATAGGTGGGTGGCCACTGATATCCACCTAGATCAAATAGCTAGGCATCCCCGAAATTGTCCAAACAGCGCGGACAGCAGGCAAGTTCCCTAGGCAGCTGGTTTAGATAGTCGAGTAGCACCCAGAAGAGCAACGGGCAACAGCAGTATTATTTAATTACTAACTATAATTCATAATATTATTATATTATAGTTAGTATTTATATTTTGATTATATTCTATATTATTATAGAATATATTATTATTATGTATTAATAGAATATCATTTATTATATTTTCATAGTATATATTAATAGTAAATATTTATTATCATGTATTGCATATGTACAAGAATTTAAACTTTCATTTTTATTTTTATTTCTCATCTTGTAATTTTAGATTAGCTTAGTTTATATGGCAGTATGATGTGTCATATACAGTTTGATGTCGCATACATGGCTTATTATTTTATAATTTTCTTAGGAGACTCATTTTTTAACTAAATTTGCTCTAATGTCATTATGGCTCATTGATTTCTACGTCGGCAAGTGTGTAACATTCACTGTGGGGTATTTATCAATCATGATTGTCCTTCTTTCTTCATTCTCATTCAAATATTTTATCCCTCAGAGCTCTTGGGTTAGGTATTTTTCGAATTCTTTGGTAACACTTTTGTTGGGACTCTACAGCATCCTCTAGCTATAACTTCCAAGAAAACCTATAGCACCCCTTTTGAAGATCTATGTTATCACTTTTGTTACGCATTTAAGGGTAAAGTATGTGGATTGAAGAGAGAAATGAACCACTACAACAAGGAAAATACCAAAGTTTAGGGAAACCTAACCAAGGGGTATTAGGCCAATAACCTTAGAATTCAGATCCCAATTTGAACAATGGGATAAGGTTGTCAATAGAGCTAGGAATAATTATACACTAGAAGCTGGGAAACATGCATTATTAGACCTTACGGATTGGGATTTTAAGTCAAGAAGTGTAATTTTGTAATTTTAAGGTGAAATGTACAAATCTTGAAGCATCCATCTATACCCTTTCACAATTGCTCATTCGAGTCATTATATTTGCAACATGACCTCAAAAGCTATGTTACCTACATCATGAAGCCACACTACACACTCTGGACACTCTCTTGGAGGAATGACATCAGTGCATGAGGTAGACTCGGCCACAAGTTCAAGCTCATATCTCTAGATTAAGTTTTATTTATATGTTCTACAATTTTTTGGTTATTCTAGGGAAATATGTAAAGCAATATATCTCCAAACTATGGAAGAAAAAGACTCTTCTATCTTTTAAGCTTATTTTTTCTATCTTGATTGAAGTTTTTGTTAGTGTTAGGACCTCAAATGGTTTTGTTGAAAGTTTGAATGTTGTACAGATATGTGCAACACATTTTTGAAATACAAATTTAATCATTAGTTTAAAAAAATGAATGTTTAAGTGTAACAAGATAATGAAATTAATAAATTGTCACAAAAATATCACACTAAGACAAGATTAATTTTTCACTTGGATACATACTGCAATGACTGTGTTTTTTAATGAGTTGAATCGAGGAACAACAATGAATGGTTTCTACATTTACACTTTAAGTGTGAAAAATAAGAATGTTTAAAAAAAAAACGGATTGTCCTATGTGCTTATGTTTACGTCGATAGAAAGCTCAATTACTATGACATCACCTTCCTCAATATGATCTGGGGTACGTTAAGTTAGGGTTTGTTTGAGGTGAATCAACACTCATTGTCTTATTTTCAAAACCGTCTAATGTCCTAAATTCACAATGAATCCAAGTTTGTGATAAGAGGAGAGAACCTAATCCTTCTTAGCTCTAAAAAATTCTAGGATAACCTCATCATCCTTGAAGAAATCAAGGAATTTTAGTGATTTAATAGTCATAAAGATAGGGAAGTTCATCAGCCTATATTGAACAAGATTAGATGGGACAAAGACTCATGTGTGTTCTCCTTCTAAATTATATAACTCCTCATCCAAGATAAAGGTAACACTACAGACATGAATTAAGAAGATAAGTGAACTAATTTTAGGAATATAGTGGTGGAAAGGCTTAGATCCTTTTCACTATGTGAATTCTTGATGGAAGAATTGAACCTCTCCAAAGAGGGTGGTGAGATGACACATGGTACATAAAGCCATCGCCAAACATAATTTTGTGGCAAAGAATAATCAAGCACGATCAGGGATGATTTTAAGGATGGAAATTTATTTTTAAATGTAGAAACCTTGGTGAATATTACTAATCCTTCATATGTCAACTATAAATGTTTGGCAATATTGTTTTAAAAATATTCAAATTTATAAGTATTTTATATAGTTTTTAAAAACTTTTGGCTATTTTTAAGGTAAAATAATTTTATCCTATAGAATTTGGGTGAATCATTTTTTAAATAGCAAATCTCGTTTTTGGAAAAACCATGGAAAATTAGCCCATGAGCGAAATTTAGCCCCTAAAATCATCCCTTTGCATGATAACTTTAAAACTATTGTCTTTCCATCAAGGTGATGCGGATACCTATGATGCCTTAAGGGGTGGTTTCTAACTTGGTTAACCCTTGATATACACATTGAGAATATTTATGTTTAGTGATACCAAGAATTTGAGCCAAGGATATGGGACGATAGTAACAGTGGGACCTATATCTAATATATCTCACTTCACGAAGTGGCCTACAATCCAAAAACCATTTAGACGAGATCTTCTTGGTTATCTCTCTCATCATAATTGGATAGGTTCATCAAACAAAGGAAAAATGAAGTCTGCTAGTAGAGGAGGAAAAATGAAACTTTAATGGCCACTTGGATTAGATTCCTAAGGTTCAACTCATGTTAAGTGTCTCATCTACAAATACACTCGGTTGATGTTTTACAATTTTATTGATTTATTTTTATTTTTTCTTTGTCATTATTTTTCTTAGTTGTTTCTTGCTTATTTTTTTTAACAGAAACTGAACTGAAATTATATTAAAAGGGGCTACAACTAAGCGAACTGTTAAAATTTTGGTATGCTCGTTTAACCATAGACTATGTCACATCATTGTTACCCAATCATAGGAATTCACTATTCCACCCCTGAGCACACTAACATTTTCTTAGACAGAATGATTCTAGCAAGTCCACACTAGAACCTATAGATAAACCCTAGCCACAATATTGTTGCAGCAACAACAAAATAACCATACAAAGATAGTGTACCTTACACCAAGAGAAGCACAAGAGAGATACCAAAAGAACCGCTATACTATTCCTCCAGACTTGCGCCCTCTCCAGCTGCAACTGCAACTCTCCAAACTTGTGCCCTAGATTCCATTGTAGTTCCTCCTTAGACTTGTGCACTCTCTAAGTGAGTGAGTGTACAAATGATCTAAAGCATCACCTTATTTATACTTATTCTTCCAGTGAATTTTTCCCACATGGTCGACCTGTCTTTTCTGACAAATCTAATTTACTTTGACTTTTTTCTGGCAAGGTCGACTTCTCTTTCTGAGTTTCTTATTTCTTTATTATTATTCTCCTTGGGTTGACTTCTCTTCTAGGGTTTCAACACATATGTTTAATGATTCTCTTACTTCCGGAAAAAATCTAATCTAAGTACAAAGGTTACACTTGGAGGTTAATACCTCTTGTAGCTACCAAAACATCAACACTCCCTCTTAGATAGGGAGGTATTAACTAAGATGTTCTTCATGTAATGGTCTCAAACACATCCACCCATCTCACATGGCATGGGAAAGACTCGCATGGTCTTGCAGAGCCGTCTACAGGTAGCATCACCATAGCCACACAGGCTATCTCGTGATCAAATAGATCATGTTTCAAGTAGCATGGTCACACGGCCATCTCATGATCAAACAGATCATGTAACAAGTAGCATAGCCATACATGCTATCTCATGATCAAACAGATCATGTAACAAGTATCATCATCATATCCACATATGATCTGGAATATGCAGTTGAGCCAGTTTTCACAAAATTGCACTACTACCCAATACAAGTGGAGTCTGGGAAACTCCAACTCGCCATCTCTCACATAATTTGGTATCTAGTTCATAAATAACTAGTAACTCGCCAACTCACATAGAATCTGACATCTAGTTCATAAAGAACTAGTAACTCATCATCTCACACAAAATCTAACATCTAGTTCATAAAGAACTAGTAACTCCCATCTCACACAAAATCTGGCATCTAGTCCACAAGGAACTAGTAACCTCTGGTTGGCACACCATGCAACTAGTCCACAATGACCAGGCATCTAATCACAAGGATTAGGCAATGTAGTGCGCACACACAACCCATCTATCCCAAGGCTAGGAAACACCTTCAACCACACATGTTGGCCCACCAAATTTAAAAGTCGAGTAACTAACCAGCCATGAAGGCATGGCATGTGTTGACCTTGTGCGAGGTCATGATGACTAGTGCCACAGTCAATAACATCCATACCATACTATTTCACTGAAGTAGTAATCTACGTACCAGACTTTTTCACTAGAGTAGCAGTAACTTGGCGTATCAGACTTTTTCATTGGAGTAGCCCTCTGCGTACCAGAATTTTTCAGTGGAGTAGCAGTAACTCGGTGTATTGGAATTTTTCACTAGAGTGGCCCTCTATGTACCAGAATTTTTCACTCGAGTAGCAGTAACTCGGTGTACCAGAATTTTTCACTGGAGTATCCCTCTACGTACCAGACTTTTTCACTAGAGTAGCAGTAACTTGGCGTACCAGAATTTTTCACTGGAGTACCCGTAGACATCACCCTGACTGGTGCCATAGTCAGTGCCTGATCATGAATTATCTGTTTTCCATTCTATATCGCACTGCTACCTGGAGTCGCATCTTTAATCCATCACATATGTAGCACTTCCCACTATCTGGGGAACACTACACTTCATGTTGCCTGGGGAACACATCTCTCCCTCTGACTGGAGAATACATCACTTCCCTCTAACTGGGGAAGTCCTTCTGAACAACTCCAAGCTTGTCCCTTAAGTACTCAAACTTGACTCGTGACAGAGGCTTGGTCAACAGGTCTACTACCTGCTCATTTATAGCCACATACTAGAGTCTAACTGCTCCTCTTTGTATCATATCTATGATATAGTGGTACTTGATCTTGATATGCTTGGAATTGTTATGAAACACAGGGTTCTCACTCAAATTTACATAACTCTGGTCATCACACCATATACAAGTCACCTATAACTCGAGATCAAACATACCTGCCAAAACCTTATGAAGCCATACTACTTCATTGTTGGTTAAGCATGCTGCAATATACTCTTCCTCTGTTGTATTCAGCGCCACACTAGATTTCTTCTTGCTAAACCATGAGATCACTCCTGATCTCAAATTGAAACAACATCCATATGTACTCTTTTTGTCTACAACACTACCGGCCCAATCTGAATCAATAAATCCTAACAGGCTTATCTCACGATCTGAAGCATATATGATTCCATAGTCAATTGTACCTTTCAGGTACCTCATCGCATGTTTTTTTGCAACTAGGTGAACATGTCTCGGCTCAACCATATACTGACTGAAGGTGTTCATTACAAAACATATATCTGGTCTCATGTTCATTGAGTACATCAATGAACCTATTATATGTTTGTACATGGTCGCATCCATTGTCTCTAAAGATGTATCACTCAATAACTTTAGATTCGTCACCATCGGTGTAGCCAACCAATCCCAGGCTCATCAAAGTAATTGTCTGGCATATCCTTCCATGGGTGCTTTCTTAAGCCCGTACAAATATTTCATCAATCAGTAGACATGAGACTCATTCTCATGTATGTTGTGGTTGTTCTATGTATACTTCTTATGACTACTGGAACAAGTGTCTCATCATAATCTTCTCCCTCTTGCTAGGAGAATATTTCGGCCACAAATTAGGCTTTGTACATTTCTATGTTGTTATCCGCAACATGATTCATTTTGTAGATCAACCTGGAAGTCACCACCGACTTACCTTTCAGTCTTGGAACCAAGGAAAAGATCCATATCCCAGTCCTTCTGACTAGAATCATCCTCTGTCATTGTATCAAATTCTACTGAAGAAAGGGAATCCTCCCAAGATATCTCACATCTCCTAGAAGTCTCTAAAGATACAATCTAGCCTCCTCAACTCATGGCACTTATCTGTCAGTCCTAGAATTTGTCTCTCTTTCCCATTTGAATCTGAGGAGGAATAATTTATGAATGAAAGTCTCTAAACCATTGACTCTCTCTGAGATCAGGCTCACTTTGAGTCTACTTTCTCCCTCTGAAGCTTGACTCCCTCTAAGTCTATATAATCGTTGGAGCTATCTGCTCCCTCTATTTGTGATGATTTATTTTGAAGTCTCCTATGAATGGTCCTGGGGAGGTTTCTCCTCCCTACAGAATCATGAGAGTTGACTCCCTATGAAATATAGCTCCTTCTAAGTTGGTACTTAGTGGGGTCACCCACCTCACCACTGGTGGATCTATCTGCTCCTCATGGTATGGCTCATCAATGTTATATATCTTTGCATCCCGCAAAGTTTCACGAGACCACGTTGGTCTCTTCTTGGTTATTGCAATGATTCTGGGTAGGCCCTTCTATCTCTACTAACTCTTCATGATCTTCAGATTGATCAAGTGCACTATAGGGATTTGTTCGGTCATGCGTGGAGCCTTCTTCTCCTTGCAATCAATCTCCATATGAGATACTATGTATCCCACAAAAGTACCATTTTTTTTCTTCTTCTTCTTCGGTACATGGATGTATACGTTTGTGTATACAAATTCTTATCTGGATAGTATGCTCCATGTCTCAAACTAGAGACCATCTAATATGTTTCATATTGCAACCATCACTATAGCTCCCCTCAGAGTTATCACATGTGACCTGCCCGAAACAAGACCAACAACAAGGGGAAAAAATAGACAAGAATAATACTCTTATAATAATAATAAACACAATAACGAGAATAATCATCACAGTAGCTTCTTCTCAGAGCTATCACTTGTGACCTTCCTGGAACAGGAGCCAAAATCAATATGCCATAATAAGAAATAGTAACAAAACTCTTCCAGTGTTGTGATCAATAATTCCTCCATGGTAGCCTCCATGGAAGTTACAAGATAACTTGCTTGAGACAAGAGAAACAAGAGCAAGAGTTTAATAGCATTTTCATAATAACATATCTATGTTAACAAGAGTAAAATATAATTTTAGGGTAATCACCATATCATTACCAAGGTGACCTGCCTAGAAGAAAAACAAGAAGTATCTCCTAGAGGAGATGTTAGTTCATCATGCAAACAAGTACAAATAGTACTCACATGCTACCAAGTATTCATTGTATCTAGCAATAATATAATCTTTCAAGGATTGTTGTCACAACTATAGTGTTTACTTGTAATGTATAAATTATCAAACTTGATATGTGCAAATTGGAAACTTGTCAATTTAGTCAATCAAACCTGGAACCTGGAGTCTTATCTTCAAGAATGAGTGTTTTTTCTTTCCCTTCGAGTCTCTTTTACTCAAGATGACAAGTATTATCTCCAACATGTCCCCTGTACTAAGACAATATTTTTCTTGATAGAAATCTGAGTTAGAGAATATTATGCAATTAAGCTCTAAAATCTCAACCTCAATCAATCTAATACTTTGACTAAGGTCAGCTTATAACTTTAACCTTGACCAAAAATAATTATATCTTTAATGGATCAAAATGTAACCTAGATGTTCATAAGATCACAATAATTCCATAACAACTAGAGGCGTATCAAAACAATCAAACATGGAGTGCATCACTCCTCTGAATGTGTTGGATATGAGATCCCTCTGGATCTACGATTGTTGTTTGGACAAAAGATCCCTTCTCCTACAAATACCCTTAAGATAAAGATATAGTTTAATCATATATAAGTACATACCTCCAGCAGTAATGGAAAACAACGGCAGGCATTGGCACCATCCGGCAGCAATGGAAAACAATGGCAGGAAGTGGCACCATCTGGAAGCAGTGCTAAGCAATGACAAACCCTAAAACTTCAAAGTGCTCCATATTGCAATCTAAATATAGATGGAGATGTGCTAGGGTAAGGCGCACTAGGACAACCAAAAATTAGTCCCATCTCTTCACATAAAATTTCACTGCAACTGGTGCTACAACTGGCACTGCAATAGGTGTTGCAACCGGCACTACAACTAGTGTGAAGCAACTGGCACGAAGGAACTGGCATAAAGAAACTGGCACAAAGGAACCGACACTGCAAACCTAGGGTTTTATGAAGAAACCTTAATTTCTCAACTTTAGAATTTTTCATATCTGATCTGGGGAAGAGATGTGCCCTACTTAGGAGACCTTATTATTGAGTCCAATAAGTGCTCAATGAGCTTGAAAATGGGGGAAACTAAGGATCTTCCTTCCAGCGGTTAGACTATTACAAAGGAAACTAACTCTGATACCATGTTAGAATTTTGGTATGCTTGTTTAACCATAGACAATGTCACATCATTGTCACCCAACCATAGGCATTCACTATACCACCCCCAAGCACACTAACCTTTTCTTAGATGGAATGATTCTGGCAAGTCCACACTAGAACCAACAAATAAACCCTAGCCACAATATTGTTGTAGTAACAACACAATAACCATACAATGATAGTGTACCTTACACCAAGAGAAGCACAAGAGAGATACCAAAAGAACTGTTACATTATTCCTCCAGACATGTGCCCTCTCCAACTGCAACTACATCTCTCCAAACTTGCGCCCTAGCTGACACTACAGTTCCTCCTTAGACTTGCACACCGGCTAAGTGAGTGAGTGTACAAATGAGCTAAGGCATGACCTTATTTATACTTATTCTTCCTGTGAACTTTTCCCATAGGGTTTACCTATCTTTTCTAGCAAATATAATTTACTTTGTTTTTTTTCTGGTAGGGTCGAATTCTCTTTCTGGTTTTCTTATTTCTTTATTATTATTCTCCTTGGGTTGACTTTTGTTCTAGGGTTTCCATACATATTTTTAATGGTTCTCTTACTTATGGAATATTCTAATCTAAGTACAAAGGTTACACTTGGAGGTTAATACCTCCCGCAACTACCAAAACATCAACACAAACAACAATCAAAACAGTCTACATAGTATGGCATAAAGCCTAAGAATTTTTATAACTAGTATAGAGACAGCAAAATTTGTCAACTTGACAGAGCCTTTCCCATGGTCTTCAACATCGATGACATCATTATAAAATTTTCCTAAGTACCACAAAATTTAAAAAAAACATGGACTACATATTATAGGCAGAGGCCCTTGAAAGATGTTGGGGCTCATCTTATATATCCATTAGAGATATTCCATGGTCCAAGTTCCTTGTGTCATTCCCAGCATCAACATTAGGAGGAGCGAGTCTACAAGGGTTGACAGAATCTAAAATTGAACGTTGTGGAAGGGCTTGAACTCTAAGTTTCTAAATATCAGCTTCCATCGCATCCATCTAGTTGGACAGAGTAGTTGATGTTGCCTCAAACACACAATATTTTTCCTCCATTATTCAAGTGAACCCATCCATAATTTCGTCAGATTCCGTGAATTTGGTCCTTAATTAATGAAAGGTTGAATTATTAGCCTGGGTAATCATTCACAAAGGGTTCCATTGAGATTCCCTATGGCCAAACCATGAAACTACTCCAACTGAATGTTGAGGAAAAGGTACGGTGAACCTTACTCAAGCATTTTCAGATCTTGCTAGGCTAAGGCAAAATAGTTGGGAATGTTACTCGGGGTTTATAGCATTAAAACAAATAAAAAACAATCACTTAATCCACAGGTATTAAGTATGAGGGACCAAGGCTAGTTTTATATATATTATATGTAACTATGCAAACGAAATAAAATAAGTAGGAAATTACATAATTGTGTACATGGATAAGAGACAAGGATAAAAGCAAAATATGAACCAAATCATCAAAATACACATGTCAGAATGAAATCAGAGATATGATTATTATATTGATTTCATTATGAGATACAAAGTTGAATTCTCATTACAAACCCCTGCGAGGATAGGGACCAAAGTCAGATTTAGAAGCCTCTGATGGGCACCATACAAAAAGACTCTGACAACAAAATAAAATTGAAGCTAAAGATCTAGATCAACTTTCCACAAAATGTTGTCACTTGACTCTGCAAAATATCATTTATCAGTCATGAAATTTAATCCATAAACAAACAAGAACACACAAACTACCAAAGATAAAATCATATACCTTTAAAGACAAGTTGTTGGAAAATATGATTCAGTTTTAAATCTTGTTTCCTTCAATAAGACCTTGTTGTCATCAAGATGGTTAAGCCTTCAAGTAAACTCATAATCAATGAAGAATGGAAATATCTCACAAGTACAGAGCAAACCTTTATAGCATAAGTTATCTTTCTATTCTCTCTCCCCCTTGTCTCTTCAATTGATTGAGATTTTATTATTTCTCAATAAGTTATGGTAGTTCAACTACCTTACTTTTGTTAAACTTAATTAGCTTAACTAAATTGTTGAGACAAATAATTAATAATATATAAATAAGGGTCTATTAAAAAATAACTAAATAGGTGGGACCCCTTGTCACTCCAATTTTCATTTCTTTAATAATCATCAAAACATGAAGTATAATATCCCAAATATTAAATTCAAATATTTGTCTTGTAACTCCCATCCTCATATTAATAATCAAATATTTTAATATCAACAAAATAGAACATGACTATATCCAAAAATAGCATTATATCCATGATGTCTGAAATTGTGTCATAAATATGTATTTGTTGTCCAAAATATTGTCATATCAAACAAAAAGATTGTCCTCAAAAGAAAAAAAGCATTAACAGGATTAAAAACCATATTTACTGTGAGAGGCATTTTGCCTCTTTCCACTGTTTCTTTCTCTTGATCCCTTTTCTAATTTATCTTGTATCATAGCCTTCAATTGATGGGAACCATGTGGGTGGATTGCACTGATGACATGGGAACAATCATCTTTGAGGTGGAGATGAGAGGATATTGATTCGGAGGAGTCTTTAGAAGACTTGGAGGGATTAGCCACCTCCTTTCCTTTATCTAGTTTTGTCTCAGGGATGGAAGATATTAATCTTTTTCTTGCATGAGAGGACTATATTGGTGAGACAACACGATCAGATTAGGCATTTGGGTTGATTGGTGGTGGAGGAGGGGGTAATGGAAATGACACAATAGGCCAACCATGGTGATGAGCTACAGGTTGTTGAACAATTTATTTCCAACCATCATTGGCAGGTGGTTCTGGTTGCATAGACACATGAGGGGGAAAATGAATACCAGAGAAATTTTGATGTGGATGGAAAGGAGGCCTCTCAAGTATAGTTTGCATAATTCCTTGGCCAACTAGATTAAAGAACCCAACTTGGAAAAGTTGATTTAGTTCGTGCAGATCAGCGTCAAAATGTATCGAAAATCGTGGCCTTCTATGGCCTCTTTGCCAATTATTTCATCTGTCTCTATTTGCACCTCTGACATTGTTGCCTATGTTAAAGAAACTCATCATGAAGCAATATTCCAATCATGTTATGAAAAACTCTTAACAATCCATGCATCAACACCCTACCTAAATAAAATCAAAAAAGTTGGCTCTATCATTCACAACATAAGCACATGCAATCCATCTATCCATCATACTTTTAAACTCAATAATCAATTTTCATTTGAACAAGGAGTGATAGGTCTATTGGGAAGATGGGGGGTTTTGTAATGAGCTAAAAATGGAGGGAGTACGGGAAACAACCAATGAATATTGTTCAAGCAAATGCAGAGGTAACTTCTTTAAAAAAAATGTATCCATATCCAAACTTTCAACACCAGCCATCATCGAGTCTCTTTCTTTTCCTTTTTTTTTAAATGAAATTCATAATAACATAATAGAGGATGTTTTAAATGTATTTGGGAAGGCGATGGGCATATAATGAGAGGAAAGTGAGATGAAGGATGGTAATGAGATGATTAATGTTCTATTACATGAAATAATATTTATTGAAAAACCGACATTTCCATCATTTTCCAAAAACTTTCTCTATTAACAATTCAAATCCAAGACGTGACATTTTTTATAGTGTTCAATATAAAACCCCAGGAAAATTCCAGGGCTGTCAAACTTTACAATTTTCATTTCTCCTTTTTCCTTTTCCATTAGCATAATGTTTTATAAGAGATTGTTAACAAAGTCAATTGGAAACAAGTATAACCATATTTCCTCAAGCCAACATGTGAGGCTGAAAAAACAACCATAAAACCTTCGACCAAAATTTATACCACAACCCAAATACTTGCTACATAAACATATTGGGTTTGAAACCTCAATGCAAAACTGGTGGAAATCGTTTTTTTTTTAAATCATACAACTTCAAAATCGACCAAACCCTCATAGATAAATAACAAACGAGCCAAGACTTTATGGATATAACCAATCCTTCCCACTGTCAGGTCGTCACCATAACAATCATCCAAACCAGAGTTCGAATGTACTAATTGCCATATATCAGATAAAAAACTAAGGTTTGAGCAAACATAAGGGAAAAATATTAATAAGGGGTTTGCAAAACAAAGCAACTATTTCTTTCCATAACGAACTTTCCATAGACCTCCCATGGTGGCCGCAAAGAAAATACGCAGGTCTCACATATATTCACAAACATCGGAAAGATAATTCAAAAAAGAAGAAAGTCTTCCAAGGACTGGGTACAAGGTATGGCATTACGCAGTAATCACAAAAACCAGTTGTACTCTTTATTTCACAGAGAAAACCCTTCAAAATTTAATCACAAGAAATGAGTGAAACCAAATGTATTCTCCATAACCATTTGCCAACATCATACCATAATAAACAACACTCATTATGGGCACAACACAACCACATACTTCGAATAGAATGGAATGCCAACCATCATTCCCAACTTGAAACGTTTAAATGCCAGCAGGAGGAAACATCATTTAAATGTAATTTTCACATCCATAATATTCACATCCATAATACCCACATACATCCATCATAATCTTTGGAAAGAAAATACACTCTGTAATCAAATATAAGAGCCAACATCATGATTTTATTGGGAGCAGAGCTACAACTCATGAATGGAGAGGTAAGAGCCAACATACATGTAAGGAGTATGCTAGAAATCCAATGAGCACCACTACTCTTTCAAAGGTTGAGAAAAACAAAGACAACACTAGCAAAAGCTACCAACACAAGTGCAAACAAAGTGAAGGTGGATACCTCGAGGTAGGGTAAGAATGACGTGCAGTAATTGCACGTCGTTTCCCACATTAATTGTCACCCATCACAGCCAAGTATGGAGCGCACCCAATCTTCCATGCATTTTTCCATAAAATACATAGTTAACCATGTGTGCCACCAAACATGTCAATTGTAATTCAAGATTGAATCGAACCAAAAACATGTTCCACACTTAGCACCAAAACATGTTCCACATTTATTACTAATGGAGGGTTGTCATTCCATAAAACATATCAATTTTCTACAACATATATCAAGTATACCATAAGTGTAATACACCATATCTATATGCCAAAATATGTGTAGCAAGAATAAACCAAGATGATTATCAAAACAAACATTTTCCTCCCCTTTTTTTCTTTTCAAATCAAATTTCTAGCATACTCATCATTCATCCATTTTGCATGGAAACCGGCTTGAATTTATGGGTTTATTCTCAAACTGTAGAATCATTTTTGCAAGGTAGTCATGTGCACCAAAAATAAGAGAAGTGCTCTTTCATCATTATTCACATAAGGGGGTCCCGCCTATATATA
>JZKD02S0481940.1:9059-21477 GCA_000966675.3 Picea glauca | reverse complement strand
TTGCAACCCATTTGCAGGCAGGGATTCCATGTTTCTCTTTTGGGCATCAAAAAACTGGCGAATCCATAGGGAAATATATTCTCAATAGATTTAGAACTTAGAATGTTTGGTTTCGCATACCAATAAAAGAAGATGATCAAAAACTGTTTGAAAACAATAGTTATGCAATAGGGGGGAAATGATGGTTTAATGGAAATAATGAGACGGGACTTCAGGGAATAACTTATGGAAAGTGATATGTATGACGAGATTTGGTCCTATATGCATAACAATCGAATAAGATTCATAACTGATAATGATTTTAATAATTTCAAGGAGAATGCTTCTGATATGCTCTTGAATCTCAGGATGGATGGAAGAAAGGGATAGAAGAAACAAGGAAGAAAACAAAACCAACTATACTACAACAGTATTGAAATAAAAAAGTTATTCCAGCGGTGTCTCAAAGGAGGACACCGTGACAGTTGTGTTTATCTTATTTTCATGGATCAACAATATTTACAGAATGACATTGTTACGGAAAAACTGATCCAAACTGTATTTCTGATGACCATGCGAAACCAACAACATAAATTAAAACTCAATAAACCATAAAAAAAAAATAGTAAAACAAAAGACTATATACAGTAGTCATGTTTACAAGTAGTCATGTGATCAAGTTGGTTCCACATAATATTTCAAGTGGGAACCATTGGTACTGTAAGAAAACAATTGATCCTCCAAATCCTTTAGAAGGTATGAGTTTGTGTCGAGGATAAAAGCGAATTTGAAAGGACCTAGCCATATTTTTTGGAATTTAGAATGTCTCCCTCTTTCAGCATGGGTTGATTCCCATAGTAAGACTTTGTCATCAGTCTTGAATTCATCAGCCTTAGCTCGTTTGTTAAAATATTTTTTCATCGTTTGTTGCCTTCTTTTTAAGTTCTCTATTTGTTCTTCCAGGGCTAACAATGCATTTATCCTTTGGGGAACATTAGAAGAATTTAATTCTTCAGCCTATAACATCAACTGTAAGGAGGAAAGATCTAGATCAGTAGGAATAATAGTCTCTTGGCCATATACGAAATAAAAGGGAGTAAATCATGTACTTGATTTGGTAGTTGTACGGTCTTCCTAGAGAGCATAAGTGAGAAGTGTGTGCCACCGGCGATGTTTGTCTTCTATGATTATATTTATGATCCTAACCAGATTCTTGTTTGTGGAGCCTTCTTGCCCATTTCCCTAAGGGTAATAAATAGATGAAGTGAAATGTTTGACACCTAACTTAGCCATAAATTGGGTCAATTTTTCATAAATGAAGGTTGGGCCATTGTTCTTAATGATCTCTAATGGGATGTCGAATCTAGAAAAGATATTAGATTCTAAAAAAGAAACTACCTCCTCATATTGTGTGTGTCTAAGAGGGAAAACCTCGATCTACTTAGTAAAGTAATTAGTGGCTGTCAAAATAAATATATTCCCTGTAGAAGATGGAGGGTTGATAGGACCAATAAAGTCTAGGCCCCACTTAGAAAAGGGGAAATCTGGAAGGACTGGTTGTAAAGGCATGGCAGAAAGACGTTCTTTCCCAGCAAATTTTTGGCATTTATCACAGGATCTTGCAAATTTATATTCGTGGAATATCGTAGGCCAATAATATCCATTTCTTATGATTTTAAAAGCAGTATCCTTAGAATAAAAATGGCCACCGAAGTGAATGACAGAAGTTGATGATCCATGGATTTCACATAATAACTTCTATGTTTCCTCATCATTTACACACAAAAGTAACAAACCATCAGTAGACCTCCTAAACAAAATGTCTCCTAAAATGATATACTTTGAAGCTTCAAGGAGGAGTCTCCTTCTCTGGTGAGGATCCATCCCATCTGGACACTTTTGATACTGCAAATAATACACCATATTTTTATACCAAGGATGTTGAGATAGAGAGAGAGATTATGATTTTCAATATAAAATAGCATTGAAAGAGGATTATCTTCGTCGTCAAGTTATTCACTTGATTCATGGTGTTGAGATAAGTGAAGGGATAGGTCTCATCCATTTATTGTCTTTGAAGTCATGATCGTCAAATCATGCCCCTGAATTTTGGCAAGCCAATGTGCAAGTTTTCCTAAAAGATAAGTTTGTGAAAGAAGAAACTTGACAGCAGGAAAAGAAACTTTTACCTGTGTATGTTTGCCCAAAATAAAATGGCAAAAGTTTTCTACAACCGTGACAAGAGAAAAAACATGTTTCTCAATATATGAGTATTTTATCTCGTCGTATGATAGACTTTGAATCATGTAGGATACATGTTTTTCATTGTTTTGGTCATCACATTGTAAGAGGATAGTAGAAATTGCTTCCTCGGTGGCATTGGTATATATGATAAAGTCTTTCTCGAAATTCAGATTCTCCAGAACCAGTGCAGAACTGATTGATTTCTTAATCTTAAGGAGAGCACTATCGACCTCATCTGTCCAAGAAAAAGAACGATCATATTTCAGAAGATTATGGATTGGTTTAACCATGACAACAAAATCAAGAACAAATATACGAACAAAATTAATAATGCCCATGAAAGCTTGAACTTATTTGTTGGAGGTGGGGGCAAGGAGGTTTAGAATGGCAGTAATCCTCTTGGGATCTATGCTTATCCCTGAATCAGAAAAAATATGACTAAGGAGGTTTCCCTTCGTGACACCGAAAATAGATTTGGAAGGATTTAAATAAATGTCAAATTTCCTGCAACGCATGAGAACTTTTCTAAGATGATCAAAATGATCCAACTGGTTTTTAGAATAAACAGTCAAATCATCAAGATAAAATTGGATAATCTTATCAATTAGATAGTCAAAAGATATTTGCATATCTCTTTGAAAGGTTGCACCTGCATTAGATAATCCAAAATGCATGTGTTCATAAGAGAATGTGCCCCAGCG
This sequence comes from Picea glauca, assembly GCA_000966675.3. Classification (NCBI taxonomy): domain Eukaryota; kingdom Viridiplantae; phylum Streptophyta; class Pinopsida; order Pinales; family Pinaceae; genus Picea; species Picea glauca. Next base: position 18,553 of record JZKD02S0481940.1, on the reverse strand, counting down.
TGTAGTAAATGTGGTTTTATACATATCAGTGATTTTTACCTTGATTTGATTATACCCATAGAAACCTTCAAGTAAGGACATCATTTGAGACCCTCCAACCTGTTGTAAAATCATTTCCATATTAGGAAGTGGAAAATGGTCTTTGACACTTTCTCTATTCAATGTACTGAAATCGACACATAATCTGATCTGGTCGATAGTTTTCTGTACCGGGACTAGATTTGAAACCCAGTCAGAATACTTAACTGGAAAGATTATATTAGCTTTCAACAATTTTTCCAATTCTTTCCTAATAGTGGCTTCAAGTGCAAGGTTAATCGGTCTTTTTCTTTGCCTAACTGGTTTTATCCCTTCCTTGATAGGAATGGCATGATGTATGAGAGCAGGAACAACACCATGAAGATCCTCTTATGACCAGGCAAAAACGTCTTGAAATTCACAGATTAATTCTATGAATTTCTCTTTTTCTTCATCAAAACATTGGGCACCTAATTTAATGATCTTTGGAGATTCGAATGTCCTAATATTCTAGGAAATGGTATCACCAACTTTCCTTTTTGACTCCTCTTCCTTATGTGTTTATTTGTTGCCTTCATCACTTGATGAAAATGAATTTTCGAGAGGATTCAAGCCTTTAGTAAATTTGTCCTCTTCAATAGAGATGATTTCTTTGGGCTTAAACAGTTCATTTTGTATGAAATCGCAAATTCCTTCATCACTAGGGAAAACCTGCCATGATTCTATGTTATCAGGGATGTGAGGACAATATAGAGATTGGAACGTACAGTCAGGTCTTTTAGGTAAAAGTTGTCGGGTAGGGGATGCTGCAAAAACAGCTAACCTATCATCCATTGAATTAAGTTCTCTATTAACATGAGTGATGTTAAATTATAACAAATTTGAAATCAGCATCCAAATATTTTGACGATAACGTTTAAGTAACTTATTGCTTGGTGAATAAATATTGCGTACAAGATTCAAAACAAGTTCAGAATCACCAAAAACTGTAAGGTGGCCACAACCAAGGTTATATGCATTTTTTATGCCTAACAATAAGGCCTCAAACTCGGTGACATTGTTTGTGCAAGCAAATTCCAACCTATAATAGAAATTATGGATTTTACCTATAGGAGAATATAGAATGACGTCGGCTCCATTACCTTTGTTTGAACATGAGCCATCGAAATGCGTGTGCACATGTCATCATCAAAATCAATTGGTTCAAGCATAGTGTCACTTTCATCAGCAAAGATAAAGTACACACCCAAATATTCTTCGAGATAATTTACATTAAGTTGGGGAATGCTCTCTATATATGGTGAAAGTATTCCTTCCCTAAGGAATTTACTTTTCTTTCTGTTCTGAGAGACAAACAAATGTGTTCCATCAAGTGAAAGGTATCCACCAATTGCTTGTCAATCTCTTCCCAAAATAATTGAGTAGTTATTCATTGGCATATCAATTACTTGTATGTTGAGGGTTGTTCTTATCTCTGGATGTGCACATAAAACTAAGGTTACATCCTTGATTTCACCAATCATTTATTGTTGCAAACTGTTATAAGAGAGCATGCTTCTAGAATTTATGTTAGTGCAAGATAAGCCAAGCTCTTCCATGATAATTTTAGACATCACACTTGGACCGAACCCACCATCAATTAGGAAACAATGAGCTATTCTATCCATAATTTTTAATGAAATATATAAAGGGGGTTTTTTTACATGGTTCCTAAAATTACTTACACCTATCTTATTTACAGTTGAGTCATCTTCCTTTGATTCTTCAAATAAATTGGCAATGGTAGAAATCTTACCTTCCGTAAAAAAATTAAGATGCTCTTGTTGTTCTGGGACGAAAACCATGCCCAAAAGAGTAGCATCTTATTTGATATTATCCAATTGATTAAGAATATTATACTTAGACGAGGGAAGAGGAAAAGACACTCTTTGATTTTCTGAAGTTCTGACAGCTTGTGTATCAACACTTTGAGAAGATGAGCTTGGGAAGGAAAAAGTGCGGGGAAGGTCATATTTTCCCTTGGCGGTGTAAGATTTATTCCTAGTATTGATTACCATAACATCTTCTAGTTCAACCCAATCTAAAATACAGATCGTGGTATCAGGACTTTTTCCAAAGATCTTATCTCTAACATTTCTCTTAACTTTGCAAGTACTCTCCTCATGATTTTCTTTATAGAATTTACACCAGCTGCGAGAAATTATGGCCTTTGGTGAAAAGTGTTTTCATCAGTATTCCTAAAAGGCTCTACGGAAGAAAAAGAAGCCCCATGGGAAGAGAAAGAGGAATTTCCTTTTCGTTCATAGGATATCATCCTATTATTCATATCTTGCACGAGTTGTAGGAAGGAAGACATGTTTGTTTTCTTGACCAAGTCTCCCTTAAGGAGACTCGTTCTTTCAAGTTGTTCTTCATACTCTATGAAAGTCATAAGGGTGGAACCGATAATGTCAATAGCCTTCTTGATGAAAGAGCATCACTCCAACTCATTAGTGTGTCAGCAACCAGCGCAACAGTGCACATGGAGGGACTGGATTTCAAAGAGAGAGAAGCACTAGCTTTCTCAATTTTGAGTTTAAATCTTGAATTTAAGTGTAATTAATTTTTGTAAGGCTCGAGGAGGGATGAGTTATTGTAATATGCAAGGATAAGTGTAAGTCGCCTTTAATGGGTTGTATTTGTACAGATCTTGAGCATTGCCTCAGATATGAAAATGTAAATGAATATTTAATGTAATAAACTTAGTGGTAGGCTGCTTTAATTGTGAAATGAAAAACACTAGAATAATCTGGAGGGAAGGCTCAAGAAGCCCCTCATGTATAAATCAATGTAATATATGTCCAGTTCACAGTTAGTAAAAAAATTGTTGAGGACAATAGAAGAGGAGCGGGGAGAAAGAGTTGAGACTCGGTTGTAGTCCAGTCTTGTACACACTGTAAAAAACATTCAATATTAATACAAAGAACAAATTTCCTTGTATATGAGTTCCTGTGTGTTTTTATGTGTTTTCTGAATGAACTTGAATGGTTATTGTGTATGTTTATAAATTTTGGTAGTGCATGCATGTTCCCTTTGCAGGAATATATAGAATCCCCTATCTTTGTAGTTTCCTGAGTGTTTATGGGCTCTCACGGTTTTGCAAAGAATGCATCTTAGAGTTGTTAGAAAACTCTAAAAGGCCAGCGCAAGGAATGTGTAAGAACTCGTTTAGGAGTTATGTGAGGAGCGTGCCAGGTGGGCACACCAGAATCACTATCAATCTCATAAGGAATAGTGCAAGGAGTGCACGTCAAAGTTACTGAACACTCTGAGATTCGGCGCAAGGAGTGCGCAGGTGATCTTTTAAGGTTCAAGACTCAAAGAGAATTGAGTGTAAGGAGTGCACGAATCCAACACATTAGTAAAGCTCTAGAGGAAGAGCACAAGTTGCGAGGAGGGCACAAGAAATCATTTGGTGGAACAAAGGGCCAAAACCCCTTTGAGGTTCAAAGCAATTACAAGCTCATGAGGAATAGTGCAAGTGTGCACAGAGCCTACACAAGATGTGCGGAGGTCGAACCATATATAGTTTCAAAAGCTCAGGCAAGATAGTCTGAATTTATGCAGAGACGAGTGCAAGGAGTGCACACAGAAAACACTTTGTCAAAGTGTTAGTCAAGATTGAAAGGGTAAGCACAAGAAGTGCACCAGAGGCAGAGGTATTTCAAGTGTTGAAGCTCAAGAGAGGTGGCGTAATAAGAGACCAAGAAATCGGTCCTACAGACGAAGAATAAAAGGCCGAGCCTTTGAAAAGTATTGAGAAATCCTTCATTTGGAAGGAAGGTGCGACAGCAGTAGAGGAGGAGCAACATCAGTTGTCATATGGGCTGTAGAGAAATATGGGGCACTCGATTTAGTCCCACGTAGGAGGAGGAGCGCGCACTAAGGGAGAACCGAACCAATTCGTCGGATTTGAGCATGAGGACCAACAATAGTTGGATCCAGGTAAGCAGCATGATCGTTAGCCCCTGAAGTCCTTCGGACTTGTCATATTTGGAGGTTTCCGTGTGTTGGGTTCAAAGAAGGAAATTTTCCCGAAGTCCCGAAAAGCGGAGAAAATATGGACTATCCAATTGTGGGGACACGTGTCCACAGATCCAGCATTGTTCGGAAGTCCGATAATTCGGAAGAATTGAAGTGTAACTGCAAGAGTGTGTGTGAATCCCGAAGTTCTAAAGCCTGGAACGAATCCTAACCGTCAGCGCAGAGAGCCATGCATCAAGATATCTCGGAGTTCGGAGATATGGTACTCTGAAGGAAGCGGAGGTGTGAAGTGTCAAGGTTCGAGAACTCCCGAATCCCCGAAGGTCGGAGTTGATCTCAACCATCGATCGTAGAGGGACACGTGGATATTAGATCTAGCCTCCTCAAATTTAGTGTTTGGAGGTGTTTCAAGTTGAAGCAACCAGGACTCATGAATCCCAGAGTCCCAGAGCCAATCGTAGTCGTTGGTTTCCGATAGAAGGAGGATCGTCGATCCTTGCCATAGTCAAAATATTTTTTCGGATACCATCAAGTGGTATCATAGCAAGATTTTGTTTGAAGACATCAAACAGAGAGAAGAAGTGGAAAAAGATAAAATGGCTACTAGAGGCCATAGACAAGGTCCGAGAGGAGACAGCAAGCAGATGAGAAAAGAGGAGATGGATAAAGAGCTCAATGAGACCAGAGAGGATCTCAATATATTAGCATTGCAATGGTAGAGAATGCAGGAAGGAAGCTGGAGGTATGAGTGGCCCATGAAGGGGAAGGTAAAGTGGCTTATTCAATAGTTGATTGCCAGGGAGCAGAAGAAAATGTTGAAGAGGTGGCTAAGGCAAGTGGAAAACCTCACTAACACAGAGGAGGATATGTTTTACATCTGTGAACTAGAAATTGGAGAGATCCTTGATGAGGAAGAAAAGAGATCAGTTGAATATCTCACATATTTCGAGAAGGGCAATGAGAAGAGATCAGTCGAAGATCTCATAGACTGCTTGGAGAGCGGAAATGAAAATTCAGGTTTCCATGTGGGAAAAGAGGAGGTGAGACTATCTAAGAGTCTCGAGAACTCAAAGGAGAGTTCAGATCAGCTAGGAGTGTTGACATGAGAGGAGGAAGAGGCAGGAGAGAATCCTCATCAGCATGAAGATTCATGTGGGGTTGCACCATGTGAATGAATATGATGAGAAGTTAAATACTTCAACTCTCGAGGAGGAAGATCAGACGTGCATTCTGATCATTGGGGGAATCAGTATATTCCTACCAAGCATCCCAGTAGAGGCCAGTGCATGTTTTGCACATGAGGAAGTAATGCGGGAGGAATCTAGGGAAGAGGCCATGGGGCCAAATGTTTTTAAAACTAATAGTGCATGTGTTGCAGGTGGAGGAGAAGGAAGACATCTAGCAGAGACTGTCATGGAGGAGGAAGAAGGAGAAACATATTCCCAAAGTTTGGAGGGAAGAGAGGACCTTAAACATGTTTTGATGGTAGGGGAGATCAGAGTATCTCTTGAAGAGGGCTTAGAAGAAAAGTCCAATGAATATGTTGCTTGTAAGGAAGTTGATAGGGATCCCACAGATTCTTTCATTTCAGAAGATATAAGGAGGAGGAAAGAAGAGAATTCAGTGGAATTGCTCATAAATTGCAGCAGGGGAGATGAATGGAGGACGACTGAAGAATTGGAACCTACAGCAGGAGAGAGAGAAGACAGCATGGATTTTGTTGATCTGTGTGAAGAATTGGAAGCCCTAGGAGAAAGAGTAATAACCCAGAGTAGGCTCATCCAACAGGTCAATTTGGAGATTGATGAAGAGGAGGAGATGCAGCAGAGAAGATTGCAAGAGAGAAGTCATCCCATGGACAAGTTGGACAGAGAGATAGAGGAGATAAGAAGGTTGATGTTGAAGTCAGAAAAAGAGACAGTTGGAAACAGGTGGGGGATGATAAGGGGAGACTACAGTGGAAATATACATGAATCCATGCAACATAAAATCCGGAAACCAAGAGGAGATCTTGCAACAGCAGAAAAGCAGAGGAGCAAGTGGATAGCTCCAGAGTGAAGCTTGGGACCTAGGAGGATCCAACACAGTAGCAGCAGAAGAGTCATGAGCAAGAGCTCATGATTTTTGTCAACAGAGGAGTATGATGTAGAAGCATCACTCCAACTCAACAGCGTGTCAGCAACCAATGCAACAACACACATGGAGGGAACGGATTTCAAAGAGAGAGAAGCGCCAGCTTTCTCAATTTTGAGTTTAAATATCGAATTTAAGTGTAATTAATTTTTGTAAGGATCGAGGAGAGATAAGTTATCATAATATGTGAGGATAGGTGTAATTCTCCTTTAATGTGTTGTAGTTGTACAGATCGTGAGCATCGCCTGAGATCTTAAAAAGTAAATGAATATTTAATGTAATAAACTTAGTTGTAGGTTGTTTTAATTGTGAAATGAAAAGCACTAGAATAATTTGGAGGGAAGGCTCGAGAAGCCCCTCATGTATAAATCAATGTAATATATGCCCAGTTCATAGTTAATAAGAAAAATCGTTGAGGAGAATAGAAGAGGAGAGGAGAGAGAGAGTTGAGACTCGATTGCTATCTAATCTTGTACACACTGTAAAAAAAAATCAATATTAATACAAAGAACGGATTTCCCTATATATGAGTTTATGTGTGTTTTAATATGTGTTTTATGAATGCATTTGAATGGTTACTGTGTATGTTTATAAATTCTAGCATTGCATGCATGTTCCCTTTGCAGGAATAGATCAGCAATTAGATCAGAATAAGATCAGCATAGAGTTCAAAATCATGGAAGATTCACAAGGGGCTTACAACCAGGAAGATGAGATCAGAGGGATGTATGTCAATATGGGTAATTAAGGTACAAACTCAAATGGACATGGAGAAGGAATGGAATAAATCATGAACTTGGTAGAGACCATTAAAATTTTGAAAACGGATGTTCAAAGTTATAAATTTGATAATGAAAGACTAATGAAATCCAAGGAGCAGTGGGAGGTCTTCAACATAAAGTTAATGCAGAGATTGGACAGAATAGAAAAGAAGATGGATAAGGAGAATGACTCAAGCAAATCAGGAAGTCGCGGGTCTTATGATGAGAGGAGAGGAATAAGAAGTGTTGGTATACATCACCATCACTCCCCAATGCATTCCACTAAGAGAGCACACAGTATCTCAAGTCCATCCCCTCTTAGGAAACATAAGAGGAGGTATGGGGTGGATGAGCTACAAGGAGAAATGAACAAAAACAAGCCTCCTGCATTTGATGGTGAGCACAAGACGGATGAAGATGAAAAGACATGGCTACTAGGCATGAGGAAGTGTTTTCAATTGCATAATTACTCTTCACACGCAGAAGGAAGAATCGCCATATATCAGCTCAAGGAAAAGGAATCAATGTGGTGGGACCACTTTGTGCAAGCACAACACATTGATGAGAAAAATGTTACTTGGAGAGAATTCAAGAAGTATTTTGAAAAGAAATACTTGACTAAGAGATACTATGACAAGAAAATCAAGGAGTTCTTTGAACTCAAGCTTGGGAGTATGACCATAGATGAATATGAAAGAAGATTTTTAGGACTGCTAAAGTATGTTTCTTTCATCAAAGAAGAGCCAGTTAAGATTCATAGGTATTTGAGTGGGCTGCCATCATTTATCAGTGACAAGATACAATATGATGATCCCAAGACATTGGAGGACACCATAAGGAGAGCTAAATGCCTTTATGATCAACATAAAGGAAGGCCAACTTTCCAAAAATCTTGGGAAGACAAGAAGAAAAACAAGATGGAACAGAGAAAAAATGGGACTAAGCCACCATTCTTTAGAAATAATCCTCAGGGACATCCAGCTTCTAGAGAACCTAGAATGATTGAGACAGAGGGGCAAAGACCAAGGCATCCACCTATTCAATGTTGGCGTTGTGGGGGAGATCATATGTATAGAGATTGTCCTCACAGAGGTGAAAAAGTGAGGATTGTTCACAATGTATAGCAAGTTGATACAATGGAGGTTGTGCAAAGAGTGCACCTTAGAGTTGTTAGAAAACTCCAAAAAGCCAGCGCAAGGAGTGTGTAAGAACGTGTTTAGGAGTTCTGTGAGGAGCATGCTAGGTGGGCACACCAAAATCACTCTCAAGCTTAGAAGGAATAGTGCAAGAAGTGCACATCATATTTACTGAACACTCTGAGAGCCAGCACAAGGAGTGTGCGGGTGAGATTTTAAGGTTCAAGACTCAAAGAGAATTGAGTGCAAGGAGTTCACGAATCCAACACATTGTTGAAGTGTTGGTAAAGCTCTACAGGAAGAGCACAGGTTTCCAGAAGGGCACAAGAAATAATTTGGTGGAAAAAAGGGATGAAACCCCTTTGAGGTTCAAAGAAATTACAAGCTCAGTAGAAAAAGTGCAAGTGTGCACAAAGCCTATGCCAAGTGTGAGGAGGCCGAACCATCTACAGGTTCGAAAGCTCAGGAAAGATAGTCTGAATTTATGTAGAGACGAGTGCAATGAGTGCATAGAGATACCACTTTGTCAAAGTGTTAATAAAGCTTGAAAGGGTAAGCACAAGAAGTGCGGCAGAGGCTGAAGCATTTCAAGTGTAGAAGCTCGGGAGAGGCAGCGTAGGAATAAACCAAGCAATCATTCCTGCAGAAGAAGAATCAAAGGTCGAGCCTTTGAAAAATATTCAAAAATCTTTCATTTGGAAGGAAGGTGCAACAGCAGCAGAGGAGGAGTGACACCATACGTTCGATGGGCTATAGATAAATCTGGGGCACTGGATTTAGTCCCAAGTAGGAGGGGGAGCGTGCACGAAGGGAGAACCAACCCAAGTCGTTGGATTTGAGCGTGAGGAACAAAAATTGTTGGATCCAGGTAAGTAGCACGACTGTTAGCCCATGAAGTCCCTTGGACTTTGCATATTCAGAGGTTTTTGTGTGTTGGGTTCAAAGAAAGCAAGTTTCCCGAAGTCCCGAGAACCGGAGAAAATTTGGATCGTCCAATTGTGGGGACACATGTCCACAGATCCAGCATTGTTCGAAAGTCTGGCAATTCAAAAGAATTGAAGTGTAGTTGTAGAAGTGTGTGTGACTCCCAAAGTTACGAAGCCTGGAACGAATCCTAACCGTCGGCGTACAGACCCATGTGTCAGCATATCTCAGAGTTCAGAGATCTGGTGCTTTGGAGGAAATGGAGGTGTAAGTTGTTGAAATAATGTAACTCTGAAGAGCATTCTTATTATTATTGTTATTTTATTATTAGGATTAATCCCCATTGTGAATTAATCATGTCGGTAATTGTATTAGGACCAAATCACCTTTTGCGGATTGGTCATCGGACAATTATAATGGGCAGAATAAGAAGTCGGCCCCAACAGTTATTATTGAGACCCAGAATTAATTTAAAGGTGGGTTTACCCACCCAGAGTGA
>JZKD02S0481929.1:0-17151 GCA_000966675.3 Picea glauca | reverse complement strand
AGTCCAATCATCAAAATATGCTTCCAGAAATTTATGTAGAAATTCCTTGAATGCTTCGACCACCACCCTAGAAAATATGGTTGGTGCATTCTTCAATACAAAAGGCATCACTGTGTACTGGTAGGATTCCCATTCTATTTCAAATGTGGTCTTATGGCGATCTTCCTTGGCAATCCTAATATGCAGATAACCTGAAAATCCATCTGTGAAGGAGTAAACTTCTTGTCCTCCCATATTATCTAACACTTCATTAGTAAACGATGTAGGGAATGGATCATGTAAACATGCATCATTCAGTTTCCTCAAGTCTACAAAGATTCTAATATCTCATGTCTTATCATCTTGAACCACCATAGGACTAATCCATTCTGACTCTTCAACAGGTTCTATGATTCCTGCTTCCAACATTCTGTCTAGTTCAATCTTGACTTTCTGCTTATATTTTGGATTCAATCTGTAGGGTCTCTGCTTGAATGGCCTTGCATATTGTTTCAAGGGAATATTCATCTCTCAGATGGGCCCTTTAATTCCCTTCATGTCAGTGAACTTGTTTGGAAACAAGTCCTGATATTCATGCAGTAGTTTTGTGATCTTATCAATAGTGGCATCATCCAAATAATCTCCAACGTTTGCGAGCTTAGGTTCTTTCTCTGTTCCAATATTAACTTTCTTGATTTTAATTGGTTGTCCAATAAAAGGTAGTTTGAATCATGGTCCTTCTACGTCTCTTTGTCCTTATGTCTCTGTGATGTTTACATTCCTAGGATCATCGTCTTCATCAGCATTGATATTGTAACAACCTTACAATTTCTGAAGAGGTGTGGTCCATTCATCCTCTTCTTGCTCCAAAGAGAGGTTAGGTGCCTCCTCACACACTTTTTGTCTTACAACTTGTAAAGCTTGATCTACTGTAGGGTAATGACTTTCAAATAAAACTAGCTACACATTCTGAGTCATACCTTGCCAATCTATAGTGGTGAGGCACAATTCTGCTTGTAGATACCAATTGATAGGTGTTGTATCCAAAGTGTTAATGAATTTATGCACCCATTTGTCTTGAGGAATGTTGTTCCAAGATTCCTCGCAACTTTGCACATGGTCCTTCAGACAACTTTTTCCTATGTATCTAACATCGCACCCTTCTACTTGATATGAGAATTGTACTGTCATCAAAGTGTGACATTGCACCCAGTCTGCAATGTTCTTCTTTTGTTTCCCCACCATCTTTTTGGTGTTTCTTTCAAGGCCTCATCTAGTGCCAACAGTCTATGTTGTACTGGTACAATTTATTCAAATTCTAGTAAGAAAATTTCTAAATGATTTAAACCATCAAACGTGGGCAAATTACTGACTTTTGTGTCGATCCAACGAACTTCCCTGGTCAATATAGAACACCTCCATGCAAAAACTTCATACATCTTGTTTTTTCAGTTCTATAGTGCTTCTTCTAAATCTGATGAACATGCATTGTCACTTCACCATCTTAAGTTCCCATCTGATGTAGGATTAATGTAATCATGTTGTCTTACTGTCAATTTATATATATTCTCTAGCTTGTATGCACGGTCTTATTCTCTGATGGGCTCTATGTATCTGTGACTATCATCAGGATCCAGAGGTGAAATGACCCTAAGGCCATCACCTTCAAATGTCATTCTTATTTTATTTAAGTCGACAACAGTAGAATTATTGAAAGCCCAATCAATTCCTAAATATGCAGGATAAGGACAACTATCATCAACTATATTAATCACCTCAAAATCCACAAATGTCCTTACCCCGTCGATGTCCATAGGGACATTCTCCAGTCTTCCAAAGAGGCTTACTGCCTACTAATTAGCCATCCTAAGTCTGATAGGCGAATATATCAACTTAGGTTTTCCCATCAGTGCCCAGGTCTGCTTCGTCATAACATTGACTTCTGACCCTAAGTCAAGGACCACATAATCTATGTCATGGTCTCCAATCTGTGCATTCAAGTGTAGTTCCTTATTTTTCCTTCTCTTTCTGGATACTTGATGTACTTCTCTATTCAGTAAGGGATCTACCTTCCCTAGCTCATACTATCTAATCAAATTTTGTAGCTCTTGTACAACTCTTTCATCTTTAATCAGATTAATCAAAGTACATAAGAATTCCATAATCTTGCTTACCTCTTTTCCTTCTCTGGGCGAAGCAGACTGATCAAATGCCAGAGGCATCCCACATTATCTCACTTCTGGTTGTGTTTTTGATGAAGAGTCTTGATCTCTTCCGAATTATTTTCTTGCCTCTTCAAATGTTTGTTTCTCTTTTCTTGGATCAAACTCTTGTATCTTCTCTGCAACTCTTCTGACCCTTGATTCTTCTGTGGTCTTCCCTGGGGTCGCTCTGTCTTCGCCTGTGGTAGCACCTCCTCTTGTGATAACATTGACTCTGGGATCCACTCCATGAGGTTCTGCTGAGATTAGATGTACTTGTTGGTTTCCTCCTTGTCTCTTCTGAGGTTTGGCTAACAACGCAGGACAATCTTCTATGACATGTTCAAATGAGTTGCAATAACTACAAGTGGTACAAGGATTTTGAAAGTCCCTTTCCAAATGTCTTGGTTGTGCACAGTTATAACAAATGATCTGACCTCAACCTCGACCCATGCCTCCTTGTCGTCCTCTTCCTCTAAATCCACCATGAGGGTTGAAGTTTCCTCTTCTTGGAGAGTTAAACTACGTAGCATTTCCTTCATGTTGTACTTCACCTTGAATTCGATATGTGTCTCTTGACCTTTTGTGCAAGAGGTCATAAGCCCTACAAGCTTTCTCATCATGCCCCACAGATTTACAGAATGTGCAGTAGAGGTTTGTAGGTGTCTAGACATATTTTTGCATGTATTATCATTCACCAGGGTGATGCTTATTTCTACATACCTCACACCAAGGTAGAGTAACCTACTTCAAAGGGCTCGAATCCCCAGAGGCCAAGTACTCATGAAATAGGGGACAATGATCCTTATCATGGCCTTCTGATTTGCATATGATACACCAAATTCCCTCTCTCTTATCGTTTCCCTTGTATTTATTCATATCTTCAACCTGTAGAGATAAGCTATTTAGCTGACTCAAAATTTGGCTCATACCTAAGCTAGATTCTCCCATAGGGGTTGACTCTAGTTTCATGGCGATCTTCAATGCCTCAGCCTGTGAAGTGATCTTCTGTTGCATCAGAGGGACTCTGATGTGTGTTAAGATGACAGAAATGAACCATTCTTTATTATGTTCGTCTAGAATCTGAAAACTCAAGTGGCCAATCAAAATCTTAAACCTCTGATCAAACTCCCACACAGGATCAACTACTCTCTGCTTGATTTCTTTCAGCTCTATAATGCACTGCGACTCCGACTTGGGTTTCTTGAATTCGACAATCAACACAATCTTAATGACATTCAGTGGTTTCGGTTGTGCAATTCCTTGAAAAAATTTCATTTACCATATCAGTGCGCGGTCTCTTAGGGTAGTACTAAACTGATCTCTCTTAACTGCTTCGTCATTGATTTGCTTGATACTCCATACGGCTTCGCATAGAAACCAGTGGTGATCCTGATCTTCAGATCCATCTCCCCTAAAGGTGGGTAACCTCATCTCACCTGTGATAGATCTTCCTATATTTCTTGACTTAGTATGCACTGAACCACTTGTACCAGTGCTCTGATAACTTAGGTTACTCTGGTTACTTAATGATGCTAAAACAACATGAGGAGTGACAATACTTAATTTGACAGCAGGCGCAGTCCCTGAAGTCACTGATTCTTCTTGGTGAGGTTCTTCAGTCTGTTCTTCCTCTTCCCTAGTGGACTCTGAATGTTCCTCGTTCAACAACTCTTCTTCTTCTCCACTATATAACCATTCGTCCTGTGCCAGTGGCTCATGACCCTGCTCAAACAGGTTCACCAGAGGAACTTCTCTAAATGATCTCCCACTGCGCATATGTCCAACCTCAATGTCGATGTCGTTGTCTGAGTTCTTGACCATTATATTTTCAATATGACCAACTATTGTATCTTCAAGATGTTTTTCTCATGCAATAGCATCTTGATATTCAACTTCAAAAAGTGTAAAAATTTTCCTCTAGGTCCCTTAAAGAAATACCTCTCTGCTTGGCTATATGACTCTACTTTGTCAATAGAAAACTGGGTGATGTACCCTCCAATGGTGCTATCAAACCAATGATATACTTCTCTTGAAATGACATTATCAACTCTCTTGACCTTCTTGATCAACGTCTATGTCCAAACCACAGGTGGTCTAAATCTGATCTCAAACTGGGTATCTACTAATCTGGCTAACCACTTGTATATCTCCTTATGAATTCCTCCAAAGAAAATCTTGTGTATATCAGTAAAGATATACCTTCCTAACCAATCCTCTGTGTTAAGATTAGGGTTCTTATTCTGAGCCTCAGTGAAGTCCTTTTCTTTTTCTTCTATCCACTTTTGAATCTCTGTCTTCGATGGAAACCACCTTGACATTCCCTCAAGAAGATCTCGACAACAGAACCATTTGTTGGCACAGGGGCAGACCCAGGGTTCATCTCTAATAGTGCACTAACAAGCCCTAAATACTGGCCCTTTCGGAAACACCTGTGAAGCAGATGCAGTCTCACCCAAAGTAGCAATAGGGGGTTGCAGGACACAGGTGTCTACAACCAGAGGAAATACAAAGTGGATCCAAAACAATAGCAACACAATAGCTAGATATCAATTACCAACTTAACCCACTTCACACAGTTATATGCCAGATATAACACTATGATGCAATAAAATAATAACAAAAGGAAAAAGAACACAACACCAATCCCATAGAACAACAAGATATACGTGGTTCACCCTCTCCCTAGGGCTATGCCCACAAAACTGTGTTTATTGATATTATAGGAAAACATACAGTTCTATCTATTCTCTTAGCTTGCATATCTCTCTCTCTTTCTCTCTCTCCCCTCCCTACGCACCCACCTACAGGTTTGATCTTCACACCCAACTGAAGATATTACAATATAGAATGCTCTCACACACAACACTTCTCTCTCAAACAATACACAATGAACAACAACAACAACCAATGATGAACCCTTCTTCTCCCATATAGGTTCTTATTTATACATTACAATAGCTCTCAGACATCCTTAGGTCGAAACCTAGGTGTTAAAACCCTAAATACCAAAATCCTAGGTGTCTAAAACCCTAGGTCCTCTTTGACCCACATTTTTTGGGCTTCGTCGACATGTCTTTCCATCTTTCCTGCGAGGTGCTCCAAAGCATCTATTGGTGGCTTTTTCCACTTGTTGAGTTGTCCACGATCTATCTTCCTTGTTGATCTATTCTCCTCGATCTTCTCGTCCAACAACTTATTTTCCCTTGATTCGATCCTTCATTTCTGCTTCTTTAACCACTTCGACCCAATCTCAGTCAATGTGACTTCCGCACAGTTTGCACTTCATCTTTTCTTTTAATTTTTCTCCTCTTTCTTTCTTAATCCATACCCAAGCCCAACAACTAGAGACTAGTGATATTAGTGATGTTGAAATTTAAAACCCATAAGAAGAAGAAGTTGTAGGAGAAGAAGCAGCAGAGGAGAAACTACTGAGAGCCGTTGTCAAATTGGGAACCAGAGAAAAGATGGAAGTCCCAATATACAAAGGTAATTTGAATGCAGAATAGTTGTTTGATTGGATGAGTACTTTAGACAAATACTTTGACTATGAGGATATTGATGATGAGAAGAAAGTAAAGTATGTTATGACCAGGATGAGGGGACATGCAACTTTATGGTGGGACAAGTTGCAAGCTAACAGAAGGAGAAAAGGTAAGTCCAAGATTAAAAGTTGGGATAGAATGGTAGCTAAGCTTAAGGCTAAATTCATACCCAAATATTATCAACTAAATCTGTTCAGAAGATTGCATAATCTGAGACATAAGGCTTTGTCGGTGAAAGAATATTGAAGAATTCTATAAGCTAAATATAAGAGTAGGACATAGGGAAAACGATGAAGAGAAAGTTGCTAGATATAATAATGGGTTGAGGTATGAAATCTAGGATGAGATTAGTATGATAATGATGAGTATTGTAGAAGATGCTTATCAGGTATACTTGAAGGAAGAAGAAAAATTGGTAATAAAGAAAAGTTAGAAGAATAGGGGGAAGAGTCCTAACAAAGGAAAAGGAACCACTAGAGAGAAGTTCTAGAGATCAAGGGAAGAAGATAGTGGATCTTATAGCCAGAAAAATAGAGGAGGAGACTCTAGAGGAATAAAACCTTTTCCAAGAGGGAAATATAATAAACTGAAGATGAAGATATGACCTTGTAAAATCCTCAGAACATTTGTTGCAAATGCTTATGAGATTGAACTGCTAGAGTATATTGGAATTTCACCAATATTTAACGTAGAAGACTTATATCCTTACAAGATGGATGAAATAGGAGGGACAGATGATCAAGAGGAGGTTTAGTGGATGAAACAAGAGGGATAGATTCCCATAGCAGAGAAGCCTCAGATATAATATATTTTAGATCGAATAATTTCTAAGAGAACCAGGAGAAAAGTTTATTATGAATATCTGGTTAAATGGAAGAATCATCCAATAGAAGACGCCAGTTGGATAACTGAAGCAGACATCCAGAAGCATGGAAAGGAAGTTGAGGAGCTCATGGACATGAGCCCATGAATATTTTTTCCAGGGGAGCATGATGCAGGAGAATCATTGTCATCATTAATGAAGCTTAGTGAAAGATGACTTGACATCCAGTGCAATGAACTTTAAACTAGTTTGGATCCCAAGGAGAGGGCACCAATTTAATTTTGAGGTTGCTGCAATTAAATATCCCATGGGATATTCAGGCTAAGAGAAATTGTATATTCTCCTAGATGGTGTAATTATATTTAATTCCTGTAGGAATATACAGATTTTGAGCATCGACTCATATCTAAATTGTAATTGTTCATTTATTGTAATCAACTTAGTGGTAGAGAGCTTTTAATTGTGATATGAAAGCACTAGAATAGTTTGGAGGGAAGGCTCAAGAATCCCCTTCATGTATAAATCAATGTATTCTATTCCTAAAGGAGGATGTTGTTGAAGGTTGTTGAAACTCTTGTAAATTGTTGTTGAAGAAATATAGAAGAAGATAATTGCTCACATATTTTCTGAGATTGTGAACTTGTTCATTTCTCTGAAACTGAATAGATGTTGTGTTATTACCTGTGTTTGAATGTGTATCTCAATGTTTTATGGAATGATTCCTTGATTTAGTTATAAGTTTCAATTGTTTCTCTTATGAGAATCTTAGTGCAAAGAGTGCATAGTGCCAACGCAAGGTGTGTGGAGGTCAAACCATTTACAGGTTCAAAATCCCATGAGAGATAACGCAAGGAGTGTGCATGTGAATTTCCCAAGTCCCGAGCTCAAGAGAGAAGAACAAAGTGTGCACCAAAGTTGGAGTCATCCAAATGATGAATCTTAGGGGAGACAACGAGTGTAAGTTTCCAGGGGAGAACTCAAAAAGAGGATAAATCCCTTTGTGTAAGGTTGAATGGACGAGATTTGTTCAAGAGGATTTGAAATCCCTCACAATCATTTGATAGGGAGAAGGAGAAAGGTTGTTAAGAGCTAAGTCCTTTGGACTTCGCTGCTTTGATAGTTTCTAAGTATTTTGTTGCAAGTTAGGCCCAGAGTCCTGAAGCTTTGAAGTCCCGAAGAAAATCTCCATCATAGATCAGTAGGTGAGTGAGAGCCATTGAATCCCTGAGCGGTTCGACGATTTGACACTCCGAGTGAAATTGGTCATTATTGCATAGAGTGGAGAATCCCCCAAATCCCGGAATCCCGAAGTCATCGTTAATCATAGATTGTGAAATGGAGGTGGACTTCATCCACTGTCTCATTGAACTTTACTATCATCGGTATCCTTTGCTCGCTTGTTAAAATAATTTTTCACCAGTTGTTGCCTTCTTTTTAGATTGTCCAAGGCAAAGTTTCTTTGTTCTTCCAGGAATAACAATTCATTTGTCCTTTGGGGAACATTAGAATAATTTAATTCTTCTATCTGTAACATCATCCGTAAGGAGGAAAGTTCTAGTTCAATAGGTAGAATAACCTCGTGGCCATATATGAGATGAAAGGGAGTAAAGCCTGTACTTGCTTTTGTGGTTGTACGGTCTTCTCAAAGAGCATAAGTGAGAAGCATGTGCCACTGGTGAGGTTTGTCTTCTATGATTCTCTTTATGATCCTAACTAGATTCTTGTTAGTGGAATCTTCTTGCCCATTTCCCCGAGGGTAATAAGAAGATGAAGTAAAATGTTTGACACCTAATTTAGCCAGAAATTGGGTCAATTTTGCAGAAATGAAGGTTGGGCTATTGTTACTAATGATCTCTATTGAAATGTTGAATATGGAAAAGATATTAGATTCTAGGAAATAAATTACATGCTCATCTTATGCATGTCTAAGAGGGACAACCTCGGTCCACTCAGTGGTTGTCAAAATAAATATATTCCCTGCAAAAGATGGAGGATTGATAGGACTAATAAAATATAGACCCCATTTAGAAAAAGGGAAATCTAGGAGGACAGGTTGTAAATGCATGGCATAAAGGCGTTCTTTCCCAACAATTTTTTGGCATTTATCATAGGATCTTGCAAATTTATATGAATCGCGAAATATCGAAGGCTAGTAGTAACCATTTCTTATGATCTTAAAATCAATATCCTTAGCAAAAAAAATGGCCATCGATGTGAATGGCAGAAGATGATGATCCATGGATTTAAAATAATAACTTATGTGCTTCTTCATCATTTACACATCAAAGTAACAAACCATCAGCAAACCTCCTAAACAAAAAGTCTCCTAAAATGATATACTTTGAAGCTTCAAGGCAGAGTCTCCTTCTTTGGCGAGGATCCAACTCATCTGGACACTTTTGATACTGCAAATATCACACCGGATTTTTATACCAAGGATGTTCAGATAGAGAAAGATTTTGATTTTCAATATAAAACAGTGTTGAAAGAGGATTATCTTGGTCATCAAGTTCTTCACTTGCTTCAGGGTGATGGGCTAAGTGAAGAGCTATGTATCATCCCTTGATTTTTTTCAAAGTCATGATCGTCAAATCATGCTCCTAAACTTTGGCAAGCCAATGTGAAGTTTTTCTTGAAATATAAGTTTGTGAAAGCATAAAATTGATAGCAGGTAAAGGGACTTTTACCGATGTATGTTTGCCCAAAATAAAATGGTGAAATTTTTCTATAGCCTTGACAAGAGAAAAATCATGTTTCTCAATATAAGAATATTTGATCTTGTCACCTGATAAACTCTGACTCGTGTAAGCTACAATGTTTTCATTGTTTTGGTCATAACATTGTAAGAGGATAGTGGAAATTGCTTCCTCGGTGGCATTGGTATATATGAAAAAAGTATTTTTCAAAATCCAGTTTCGCCAGAACTGATGCAGAGATGATTGCTTTCTTAATCCTAAGGAAAGCATTCTCGAAATCATTGTCCAAGAAAAATAATGATGTTGCTTCAGACGATTATGAATTGGTTTAACTATGACAACAAAATCAGGAACAAACCTACGGACAAAATTAATAATGCCCATGAAATCTTGAACTTCTTTCTTGGAGGTGGGGGCAGGGAGGTTTAGAATGACGGTAATCCTCTCGAGATATATGATTATTCCTGAATCAGAAACAATATGACTAAGGAGCTTACCCTTAGTGACACCGAAAATATATTTGGAAGGATTTAAAGAAATGCCAAATTTTCTGCAACGCATGAGAACTGTTCTAAGATGACCAAAATGATCCAACCATTTTTTGGAATAAACAGCCAAATCATCAAGATAAACTTGGTTAATCTTATCAATTAGATCATCAAAATATATCTGCATAACTCTTTGAAAGGTGCCACCTGCATTAGGTAAGAAAAAAGGCATGCATTCATAAGCGAATGTGCCCCAACGTGTGGTACAGGTGGTTTTATACCTATCAGTCCTTTTTACCTTGATTTGATTATACCCAGAGAAATCGTCAAGTAATGACATAATTTGAGAACCCTGCAACTTGTTGTAAGATCATTTCCATATTAGGAAGTGGAAAATGGTCTTTGACACTTGCTCTATTCAATGCACAGAAATCAACACATAATCGGATCTGGCCAGTGGTTTTTCGAACAGGAACCAGGTTTGAAACTCAGTCGGAATGCTTAACTGTAAAGGTTATATTAGATTTCAACAATTTTTCCAATTCTTTTCGAATAATGTCTTCGAGCGTAGGGTTAATAGGTATTTTTTTTTCCTAACTGGTTTTACCCCTTCCTTTATAGGAATGAAATGTTGAATGAGAGAAGGATCAAAACCACGAAGATCCTCATATGACCATGCAAAAATATCTTGAAATTCACGGAGTAATTCTGTGAATTTTTCTTTTTCTTCATCAAAACATTGGGAACCTAATTTAATGGTCTTTGGAGATTCAAATGTCCTAGTATTCAAGGAAATGGTATCACCAACTTTCCTTTTTGACTCCTCTTCCTTATGTGTTTCTTTTTTTCCTACATCACTTGACAAAAATGAACTTTCGAGAGGACTCAAGCCTTTAGGAAATTTTTCATCTTCAATAGAGATGATTTCCTTGGGCTTAAACGACTCATTTTGTATGAAAGAACAAATGCCTTCATCACTCGGGAAAACCTATCATGATTCTACATTATCATGGATGTGAGGATGATATAGAGATTGAAATGTACAATCAGGTCTTTGAGGTAAAATTTGTTGGGTAGGGGATGCTGCAAAAACAACTAGCCTATCAACCATTGAATTAAGTGCTCTCTTAACATGAGTGATGTTAAATGATAACATATTTGAAATGAGAATCCAAACAACTTGAGTATAACCTTTAATTAATTTATTGCTTGGTGAATAAATCTTACGTACAAGATTCACAACAAGTTCAGAATCACCAAAAACTGTAAGGTGGCCACAACCAAGGTTATATGCATTTTTTATGCCTAACAATAAGGCCTCAAACTCAATGAAATTGTTTCTTCAAGAAAATTCCAACCTATAAGAGAAATTGTGGATTTTACCTATAGGAGAATATAGAATGATGCCAACTCCATTACCTTAATTTGAACATGAGCCATCAAAATGAATGTGTCGCGTGCCATCATCAAAATCAACTGGTTCAAGCACAGTGTCACCCTCATCAACAAAGATAGAGTACACTCCCAAATATTCTTTGAGATAATTTACATTAGGTTGGGAACGCTCTCTATATACGGTGAAATTATTCATTCCCTAAGGGCTATAATTTTTTATTTTTATTTTTTGTCGTTCTGAGGGATGGAAAAATGAGTTCCATCAAGTGAAAGGTATCTACCAGTTAAGGTTGCCAATCTCTTCCTAAAATAATTGAATAATTACTCACCGACATATCAATTACTTGGATGTTGAGGGTTGTTCTTATCTTGGGATGTGCACACAGAACTAAGGTTAAATCTTTGATTTCACCTATAGTTGATTGCTGCAAACTATTATAAGAGAGCATGCTTCTAGAATTTTCATTAATGCAAGACAATCCAAGCTCTTCCATGATAATTTTAGACATTACACTTGGACCAGACCCACCATCAATTAGGAAAAAATGAGATATATTGTCCATGATTTTTACAGAGATATATAAAAGGGGGTTTTTTACAGGGTTCCTAAAATTAKTTACACCTATCTTAYTTATGGTTGAGTCCTCTTCCTTTGACTCTTCCAATASATTGGCTATGGTAKAAATCTTACCTTCCATAAAGTTTTTAAGATGCTTCTATTGTTCTCGGACGACAACCATGTCCAAAATAATAGCATCAACTTTKATATTAKCCAATTGRTTAAGGATATTATACTTAGAAGAGGGGAGAGGAGAAGACACTCCTTGATTATCCGAAATTATSACAACTTGCATATCAACACTTTGAGAAKATGATCTTGGGGTGGATGAAGTGCGGGGAAAGTCATATTTACCCTTGGCAGTGTAAGATTTATTCCTGGTATTAATTACCATAACATCTTCTRGTTCAACCCAATCTAAAACAATGATCGTGGTATYGAGCCTTTTGCCAAAGATCTTGTCCCTATCATTTCTCTTAACTTCGCAAGTATTCTCCTCATGATTTTCTTCACTGAAGTTACACCAACTGCGAGCCATTATGRCCTTTGGCTTAAAATCATTTTCATTAGTATTCCTAAAAGGCGCTAACRAAGAATAAGAAGCTCCAGGGGAAGAGGAAGAGGAATTTCCTTTTCTCTCRTAGGATATCATCCTATTATTCATATCTTGCATGAGTTGTAGGAGGGCATACATGTTTGTTTTCTTGACCAAGTCTCCCATAGGGAGACYCATTCTTTCGAGTTTCTCTTCATATTCTAGGAAAGTCTGAAGAGAGGAACCAAGATTGTCAATATCCTTCTCTTCAAGTCTATGACAATAAGGAGAAGGTAATTCATTATAATAATTCATGAAAGCAACTTGATTTTGAGGACGGATTAGTTTAGGGATTTGATTATATAATTTGGTGAAGCAAAGGTTAAAATATTTAATGGTCTCGCCATACTTATAGTAAATATTATTGTATTCCCTTAATTGCTCAACTGGACTCTTGGGTTGTCCATAAGTGGACTTGAACCAATAAACCAATTCTTCCCAAGTGGAAAGGATTTTGGGAGGGAGATCAAAAAAATATGTTGCAACTTTCCCTTTGAGAGAGTTGAAAAATAAATGCATGCAAATGTCATTATCGTTAGCCCCTATGTTATGAAAAGAATTAGAAAATTCTACTAGGTGTTCATTTGTAGTAACGGTGCCATTTCCCGAAAACCTAGGAAAATGGTCTTTGAATTTTGGTAATGGGTTAGTGGTTGGTGTGAGATTCAAGGGAGAAGATACGTGCCACCAGGTCATGGTTGTAGCATCTTCCTCAAATTGGAAAATTCCATATTTCTTTATGACTTTAGCAGGATTGTTAGTGGATTGAATAGGGATTTGATGACTGTAGATACCACCAATTACTGATGAAGTAGAAGGTTGCAAGGAGGAGGCACCTATGGTGCCACTACCACTACCTGCAGATGTCATGTTGAAAGTGATAGGTATGGGTTATAAATATGAACTGGTAGAATCAGATAAAGTTTGCCTAAAAGCACTTTCTTGTGTTGATAAGACAATTTTTTCCTTCCTATTTCAAAAATAGGGGTAGCTTTAGGGGACAAACCTCTTCTCCTTCAAGAGATGCGAGGATTAGAGGACATGRAAATAAATACCAAATAGGTAGGAAAAGGTGGGTTACTRTTGATTTCARGGCTTCCTTTTCCTGGCTTCCCAACATTCACGAATATTTATGTCCCTTTCAATTACTTCCCAAGAGYGTTTAAGTTCAGCATGAGTACTAGCAGTTTCTAAAATAGTGTTGAATAAAGTTAATGTGATGTTGTTTGGTCATCAAGATTGTTTTCAATATTGGATTGTCTCGTAACAAGTATTKTCATGGAAACATTAGTMAAASAATAATCCGATAAAACAGAAAAATAAAATACAATTGTGATACAATCAACCAAAGAGATATGGAAGATCTCCCCAGTATGGTYGCCAAATAAATGTTGAGGAAAAGGTATGAGGAACCTTACTCAAGCATTTTTSAGATCTTGTTGGGCTAAAATAGCCTTAAAATAAAAGAAACAATCACTTAATCCGYAGGTATTAAGTACGAGGCACTGAGGCTGGTTTTTCGTATATTATATGTAATTGTGCAAAAGAAATAAACTAAACAKAAATTACATGAGTATGTACATGGAGATAAAAKAAAAATAWGAACCAAATCATCAAAATAGATATGTGAGACTGAAATCATAAATMTGATTTTTATATTGATTTCATTTTGAGATACAAAGTTGAATTCTCTTTACAAACCCCTGCGAAGGTAGGGACCAAAGTCAGATTTAGAATCCTTCGATGGGCACCATACAMAAAGACTCTRACAASAAAATAAAAMYGAAGCTAAAGATCTAGATCAACTTGCCACAAAATGTTGTCACTTGACTCTACAAAATACTCTTTATCAGTCATGMAATTTAATTCATAAATAGACAAGAACACATAGACTACCAAAKATAAATCATACACCTTTAAAGACAAGCTGTTGAAATATATGATTCAKTTTTGAATCATGCTGCCTTCAATAAGACCTTGTTGTCATCRATATGGTTAAGCCTTCTAGTAAACTTAGAATGAATGAAAAATGAAAGTATCTCACAAGTATASAGAAAACCTTATWGCYGAAGTTCTCCCTCTGTTATCTCTTCCCTTTGTCTCTTCATTTGATTGAACTTTTATCCTTTCTCAATAAGTTATGGTAGTTCAACTCCCTTTCTTTTTTTAATCTTAATAGCTTAACTCATTAGTTGAGACAAATAAATAATAATATATATAGGTAAGTGTATAATTAAATAATAATTAAATAGTGGGACCCCTTGTGACTCCCATTTTCAATTTCTTTAATAATCATCAAAACATGAAGTATAACACCCCAAACATTTGCTTCAAACATCCGCCTTGTAGCTCCAGTCTTCATATTAATGATCGAATATTTTAATATCAGTAAACTAGAACATGACTATATCAAAAAATAGCATTATGTCCATGTTGTCCAAAACATTGTCAAAATAAAGAGAGTGTCCTCAATAGAAAATAACATTAATCATCATTAAAAACCATATTTGCTATGAGAGGCATTTTTCCTCTTTTCAGTGCTGCCCTCTTTAGATCCCATTTCTGATTTATCCTGTGAAATATCCTTCAATTGATGGGAACCTTGTGGGTGGACTATACTGATGATGTGTGAACAATCATCTTTGAGACGAAGACGAGAGGACACAGATTCAGAGGAATCTTTGGATGACTTGGAGGGAGTGAAAACTCCTTTTCCTTTATCTAGCTCTAGCTGGGGAACATCATTTTTAATCCTTTTACTTGCATGGGAGGATTGTACTGGAGAGACATCATGATCAGCTCAGGCATTTGGATTTATTGGCGGTGGAGGAGGGGGTAATGGAAAAGACACAATGGGCCAACCATGGTGATGAGCTACAGGTTGATAAACAATCTCTTGCCAACAATCATTGACATGTGGTTTTGGTTTCATAGACACATGATGGGGGATGTGGATACTAGATACATTATGACGCGGTTGGTAAGGAGGCCTCTTAGGTATAAGTTGCAAAATTCCTTGGCCAACTAGATTAAAAAACCCATCTTGGAAAAGTTGATTCAGCTCTTGCAGATCATTGTCAAAATGTATCGAAAATCGTGGCCTTCTATGGCCTCTCTGCCAATTATTTCCTCTGCCAATTATTAGCACCTCTATTAGAACTTCTATTAACACCTCTGCCATTGTTTCCTCTACTAAAGAAACTCAACCTGAAGCAATATTCCAAACATGTTATGAAAAACTCTCAACAATGAATCACCATTTGAAGAGGGAGTGATATGGCTATTGGGAATATGGGGTGCTTTGTAATGAGCGTAAAATGATAGCATGGATGGGAAACAACCAACAAAAACTGTTAAAGCAAATGCAGAAGTAATAGAAAATGTATCCATATCCAAACTTCCAACACTAGTCATCATCTAGTCTATTTCTTTTGTTATTAATCTTTTCTCTTTTCTTAAAAAAATAAATAAATGAAATTCATAATAATAGAACATGGGATGTTTAAATGTATTTGGGAAGGCGATGGGCATATAATGAACGAAAAGTGAGATAATGGAAGGGGAAAAGATGATTATTGTTCTATTATATGCAATAATATTTATCGAAAACCGTCATCACCATCATTTGCCAAAACCTTTATCTGTTTAATAATTCAAATCCGAGACATAGTCATATTATATTACCCAAATAAAAACCCCAAGAAATTTCCAAGACTATCAAACTTCATATTTTCAATTAGCAGAGCTTTTATAAGAGACTGTTAAGAGAGTCATTCGAAGCAATTAAAACCAGACTACATGAAGCGCGCATGGGAGGATGAGACAAAAACATAAATCCATCGACCTTTCACTATTCAACGCTTGTATAACAACATCAATACTTGTTGCATAAATAGATTGGGTTCGAAACCCCATGTGAAACTGGTGCTCATCGTTTGATATAATCATCATATAACTTCAAATTCAACCAAACCCCCATAGATAAATAACAAATGAGCCAAGAATTAATGCATAAAACCAATCTTTCCCATTGTCAACATAGTAACATACATCAAGACTAGAGTTCGAATATACCAATTTCCATATATCATAACCGAGGTCTAGGAAAATGTAAAGGTGAGCCATTCATAAGGGGTTTGTAAAAACCATTTAACCATTTATTTCCACAACAGACCTTCCACAGACCTCCCTTGGTGGCCCCAAGGAAAATACGCATGTCTCACATATATTCACAAATAGTGGAAATATAATTTGAAGGTGTTGCAAGTCTTCCAAAGACTGAGTAAAGGGTATGGGGTTATGAAAGAAAAAAAACCAATTGTTCTTTTGTTTCACAGAGAAAAACCCTTGAATTCAAATCACGAGAGATGAGTGAATCCAAAAGTACTTGCCATAACTATTTTCCAACAATCAGATCAACATAGAAACATTCATTATGGGCGCAACGCAATCACATAATTCAAACAGAAAGGAATATCGAACATTATTCTTAGCTTGAAACATTTAAATGCCAATAGGGAGGGACCTCCATTAAAATGCAATTTGCATAGCGGTGATACCCACATACACCCATTATAAACTTTGGAAAGCAAACACAGTCTATAAGCAAATCTATGAGCCAACATCGTGATTTTATTCGGAGCGGAGCTACCGTTCATGAACGGAGAGGTAAGAGCCAACATACCTGTAAGGAGAATGCCAGAAAACCTGTTGATTAAGGTTGGTTGTCATTGATGTCAACCCTTGAAGAAAGATCCGTAGCACAAAGTTTTGGGTAATGGAACCAATAGTGTTTGATGTAAATATGACTCATTATTGTTTTTTCATGGTTGATAAGAAGTAAATATGGATGAACTCCAAAGTGGTCCCC
>JZKD02S0481907.1:0-17151 GCA_000966675.3 Picea glauca | reverse complement strand
ATACAGATTCCAATTCTCATTGGGATGAGGATGGAGGGCTTCCGATAGCTATCAGTATGGCACATCAACAGTTAGTGGGGATTGGAGGTGATGAACTTCCAAATATGACATGGGATCTAGGAGTCCATTTGGTTAGTAGTTTTCTTCATCTTATGATGTTCTAGGTTGCACGAGAGTGTCATGTACTTCAGTCTTGGATTATTTTGAGAGGGCTTGCTGGGATTTGTTCTATGTGGAAATACATGTTATCCATGTTGATACTCGTGATCGAGTATGACGATGGATGGGCATATTTTGGTTCCATAGGGATACCTTTACAGGTTCAACTTCTTGATAGCAGGCCCAATTATCACATGTATTTTAGCATGAGGATTTAGGAGTGGGGGATCCAATATGTATATGTTGGGAAAATAATCATGATCAGAGTAGTGTAGTGTTAGCATGATGGTCCCTTTCAAAGATTAGCATGGGACCTGAGGATTACATGGTTGAGCATTTCATTGACTAATGGAGGCGAGTGGATCTTTGCAGGGGAAAATCACCTTGATTTTCCATTGAGCTTCAGTTTTGGGGGGATCACGTCACTTGTTGGTGATTCGTTGAGGTCTGGAAGTACCTCACTATGGCAGAAACACGTTAAATCGATGGAGGTTGTGTTGGGTTTGGTATGTTATTGGAGGTCAGACTCATTTCGGGTGGAGGTCGTGTGTTATTTGCAAGAGACTCATGGTGTTGACATCTTACAGGACTATACTTCAGAGGGAATTGCAGTTCACATATTGATATGGGATCCAGGTATTGGAGTACTGGGTAGTCTAGCGTTTGATGGGGTCAAGATCCGAGTAGAGTGGTTTCTTGGGAAGCTGACCAAGGATTGGGTGCACACAATCATTCTTCTCATCGTGAGCATTTGGGTATCATGCATGGTGATCACTAGGAGGGGTCGTGTCTTGAGGAGAGATTACTACAGGGCACACACGTGGATATGGGAACCTGGTATCAGATACATATTGATTCAATTATTTCTTGAGGAAAATAAATATTCTAGCAAGGAGGATTGTAATGTCCCCATTTTTGGACATTATGATGTTACAAAGTGTTATGCCTACCATAGTAGCCAGATGGGGGTGACAACGAGTTTAGGAGTTTTGTGGGGTTTTATTGGTCCTGACTTACATCGTTCATCATATTTCATCATCGTGATCCATTCCGCACAACTTGGCTTTGGTTCCATTGCATTTCGACGATTTCCATAATTTTGAGTTATTATGGGTCATATTTTAATTAATTTCACTAAGAAGGTCATATTGGGCATAATGCTTGGAGAAACCTCTTAGTGTAATAGCTCATCAGAATTGGGAGTAAGGGCACAACAATATTAGATGTTGAGAAGTGAATTTCAGTGGTTGGAAGAGCCATAGGGACAAATAAATCACTTTTTAGAGGAAAAAAGGTTAATAATTAATAAAGTGATTTAATAAAAGAATAATAAAAATAAAGTAAAATCCACTTGGAGAGAAAATGTGAATAGGGGGGATAAAAGAGAGATAGGGGCCTCTATTCTCTCATTATGTTGATTATCATTTTGATGTCTAGCTTCTTTCTATATAACCCATGCTACCTGGATGTTTTGAGGGTTTTGACTGAACAAACCCCAGAGATCAACTCAGTGGTGAAATATTCCACCTTTCCCGATCCAAGCTTGGAGAAGGAGGTGAAATATTCCTCCCTCACCATTCTAGTTCAATTGTATTCAACCACAAGTTTTGTTTTTACAATGAAAGAAGTGCTAGGGTGCATATATGGAGGTTTCCTGTAGAGAGGGTGCTTTGGGAAGGAGAAAACAATTCGATTTGGATTCAAAGAGTTGGATCTAGTAGAGATATTTTACCAGGAACATTTTCCATCCCTGGGGTTACATATTCTTGGCATTATTGGGGTTTTCATGCTCCATATTTATTTATTTTAATAGCTGGGCGAATTATTGCTTGAGGGATCATATTCAGAGGTCAAGATATTCATTTCTGGAGTTGGGTTGAGCATTTATCTCTTGGGGTCGAAGTGTACTCACCTTGGGAAAATTTTGGAGAAGGGTTTGAGTGCCATCCCTTCAGAAAATATATTGATTAGTGGTTGGGTGAAATTATTAGAGTAGGGTGAATTATTGGCACTTGGTAGCTTGGTTATCATGTGGTAGATTGCATTCTTGGAGGAGATCTATTGTGGGTACCCTTTCGAGGGTTTCTAGAGTTGGTTTGTTGCATATTTTTAGTGTTTGGAGCCTTCTACATGAAACATATAATTTTGTATCAGATTTACATAAGATCTGTTCACCCATTGTTACAGGAAAACCCCCCTGCGGACAGGTGGATTCCCCCTTGGACCCTAAATCTATAAGATCAAGATAGAAAGGTGATAACTTTGGTCATTGACATCCCTTTAAACCTAGCTAAGCTAATCTATAGAGAAGAGGAAGAAGATGTACCATTTTTACGATGTTTGTCCTCGCCCAGTCCAAGTTGAGCTCTGGTCCTCAAGCTCTTCAACAAGTCCTGCAATCCAATCAAAGACAAAGAATGATTCCTGTTCTACTACAATTAGTTTGAAACTAGATCTATCCATTAAAGACAAGTTCATGTAGGTATACACAATCTTGAAGGAAACAGACCAAGAACATATATTAATGAAAACAAAGCAAAGTTCTTACAACTCTAGATGCAGATGCAACAGCCTCACCAAGCTCTCCTTGTCCAACCCATTGATCGAATGATCCACAAACAAAATGACTATGATTTACTGATTATCTCCCTTATGAGATCATAAATTTTATGCCTTCAATGTGTCTCCTTCCTTATGAGATCATAAGTTAGGTTTTTCTCAATTTCTCCCTTTTCGTTCACCATGAGAAGGCCTCCTTATATAAGCTTAGAAAGGTCTAACAACCTTAGAGATTCTTGGGATAGGTTGAGGATCTTTCTCCATCAGTTGTGGATCCTCCCTAAGATCCATCCTTGACCTCAGATTCGAATCCAACTGATTTCAGAGATAAGGGGGATCTTCCCTTGATTTTCTCAACAACATAACACTCCCCTAGAATGGTGCACAGAGTGCTACAATGATCCCCGAAAGGAGGGAAGGAGTGCTAGCACTCCCTACTAGTGGGTAGGGGATCATTGCCCAATATTTCCTCAAAAAATCCCAGCGCTCCCCCAGAATGGTGCACAAAGTGATACAACGCTCCCCCAAAAGAGGGCAAGGAGCACTAGCACTCCCTGCTAGTGGGTAGGGGAGCGTTGCCCTTCAAAATTCATTTTTAAGTGGTCTTTCTCAAGGCAAAGGCTTTGTACTCTTTGTTAAATGATTTCTCCTTCTTTAACCAGTCTTTGAGGATGTCTTCAAGTGTTCCTTGCAATGTCGTTCGAGACATGACATAGGCAATATGATTGTATGATGTCTACGACACTTGCGACCAAAATGCGACACTTGTAATGATGACAATAGGTCATCATTGAAGTGAGTAATTTTGATGTGTAACAGATTTCCCCCCAAAGTGCGAAGTTAGAAGTCGAAAACTGATGACTGAAGTACTTTGTAGAATTTTTTGAGCAAGGGTATGGACTCGAAGAACCTGGTAGAAGATGCATACAACCATCAGACAAATGTTATGATATGTTTCAAACCCAAGGCAGACATACCTATGCTTGAGTGATAAATACTTGCAAGGTATGGCCACCATAAGATACACTACGGATCCATAATTATATTAACAAAACGTATAGCCACCAAAGATACAACGTGGATCTATACTTCCATGACATGAACTGATCATAGCCATGAAAAATACACAGTGGATCTATGAGACGACAAGACATAGCCACAAACCAATACAAAGTGGATCTATGTGACAATATATGTGTCAATATTCAAGAGAAAATCCATTGCAACCTGGGCAAAGTACACATTAGAGTGATTACTCAACCCAAGGTCTTCTTACCGATCCTGATGTAGTACGAATATAACCATGTGAATAGATGTCCTGATGTCGAACATGGCAGAAACCACTTGATTAGCGATCAATGAGGTAAATTGTTAACAAGTGCAAGGGAAATCACCATTGATGTCAATGATTCCCAAGGTATCCCAGTACATTCCAGTTAATGTGAATAAATGATTTGAAATTGAACATTCAGGGAATCATCCGATCAAAGGTCAATGATGTAAACCTATTGTCGGAAGCGAGGAGGCCTGCCATTAAGGCATTCAGGTCCCAAGGTACTAACTGGTTTCTAGGTCTAGTTCCCAGATAATGTGTTGAAGTCAACATGAATAGAATCGTCGAAGGAGGGCCTTGATGTATCCCCCATCAACGACACGAAACTGACACAGAGATGTAAATTGGTGGATCAAATGAACATGGAATGACACGGGTCTTGAAACAAAAAATTTGTGATAGTTGACTCTCGAGGAAGATACTTCCCTTGGACACTGAGGCACAACAACAGAAACACGACATGGACCAAAAGATGATAATGCAATGGATACTGTGAATTTCATCGGGTGACCCAAAGGAGTGAAGAAACTCAGAGGATTGGTTCAGTGCAGAGGTTCAATGGATTAAAATGTATGCAAATACAAAGTGTCGTGTTCAAGGGCAACCGTAAGAGTGACTTGAGATGTTTTCATAAATTGCTTGCCTTGCTTCCTTCAAATTTCCCCCCTATCCAGATAGACGAGTACCTCTTTTTAATTTAACGAGCTCGAGGAGGGTAACACGTGCTCGATATAACTCACCTTCGGTAAGTCCCTCTTCCTTTGTTTAACGAACTGGAAGAAGTAAGGTTTCGGTCTCGTATGGGCCCTTCAATGTATAATTTTTTAACGAGTCTAGAAAAGGAAAACTTGGTGATTTTTCATGTTTAGAGAGTCTGAAAAGAACTTAAAGATGACTCCAATGTTGTCCTTTTTCATAATTTTAGTCTTGTGAGGCCGAAAAAGAGATAAATTATCACTCGAAATATTCCCTTTCAAACCTTTTAACGAGTGGAAAAGGAATCAAGATCACTCGACAATGTTTTCTTATTTAGAGAGTCTGAAAAGAGATTAAAAGAGACTCCAAGGGGTTCCTTTTTCGTATAACCTTTACGAGTCCGAAAAAGTGATACAAGTATACTTGGTTACATTCTCATGTATTTACGAGCACGAGAAAGAAAAAATACTAAGCTCGATATTGGTTTCATTTTTAGATAAGCTTGAAACAAAATTAAAGTATGCTTGTAAATTCCCAATGTAAATTCCAAAGGTTGGGATACCCATGGATGGTTGGTACTTTGCCCCTAGCTTGAAAATCTAGTGGCATAACTCCAAAATGATAATCAAAGGTTGGAGACATGCCCCCCAAGCTTCAATTCATTCATCGATTTTGAGGTTCTCACCAATTTCTATACTAGATGGAGAAAAAGGATAAGGGTGGATGAAATGAAGGTTCAAATACGAGACCTAATGAAAGATTTGAATCTACATCTACGAGATCTAGTGAAAGAATCGACCTGACGGGAGAGGTGACTGTTTCATTTTTTAATGAGCTTGACATGAGAAAAGAACTATGCTCAAGGATCCAGGTTCAATCCCCGGATTTCTGTTTCATTTTTTAACAAGCTTGCTACAGAGAAGAAAAACTATGCTCAAGGCCTCTGTTTCATTTTTTAACGAGATTTCCACAAAGAAGTGAAACTATGCTCATAGCTTCTATTTGATTTTTTAACGAACTTGATACATAGAAATGAAACTATGTTTGTGAACTTTGTTTCATTTTTTAACGAGCTTGCCACAGAGAAGTAAAACTATACTCCGGGTTCTAGGTCCAATTCCCAGATTTCTGTTTCATTTTTTAATGATCTTTCCACAGAGAGGAAAAACTATGCTCGTAGCTTCTGTTTCATTTTTTAATGAGCTTTCCATAGAGAAGAAAAAATATTCTCATAGATTTCATATTGATCATGGCTTCCAAGAGGACAACTCTCTGGAAGGAAACCATGTCAAGGAACAAAAGTCAGACATGGCTTCTAAGAGATCTTCACTGGACGGAAGAAAAACACTCTGGAAGGAACACATGTCAAGGTCCGTGATAGAGGTAAGGAGATCAGGCTCCAATATCCCTACCGAAGAGATCACCATGTCAACTACTGGATCTAAGTTATCGAAAGTTGAAGTCATGGGAGACAATGCCACATAATTGACCTATGGCATGGGTGATACCGAATGTATATAAGATCTGTTTAGGGAGGTCATTGGGTTGGTAATCAAGTCAGGACCAACACATGAGAGTTGATCAATAGCCACAATTATTCCATCATGAGGGAAATATATCAGACGAAAAAAAGTGGACACAATAGCTTTCATGGCATAGACATAATCTCGCCCAAGGAGTAAATCGAAATCCAAGGGGTCCTAGACTACCATAGCATCAATAAAGACAATTTTCCCTCTCAAAGTTACAGGAAACCGAGGAAGGATCCCTAAAGAGTGACTGGTTCTTTTGTTAAAAGAGAACATAGTCTGGGTAACTGACACAAGTTGAGGATAACCCAAAGCTTGTCAAGCAATAGAGGACAAAATACTAACGAACGAACCTTCATCTATCAGCGCATGAGGAACGTCCCGACCACAAACCTCTACTATAATATTGAAAGGAATGTGAGAGGGAAGACATGGTCCAGTTAGCACACCCCAATAAAAAAGGATGGCCTCATTACTTAGAGGGGGTTTCACAGGAGAAGGAGGAATTCCCCCCAACATGGTAGATTCTGTATCAACGAGAAAAACGTGGGAAATATTGGGTTTACTCTCTAGAGGGAGAGTAGGATCGATTGATAATGACATCGAATCGACCACTTGGGTTTCATTCTCCAAGGGGAGAATGGGGTCGACGGGTGGAAACAGATCGACCGCTTGGGTTTCACTCTCTTACGGGAGAGCGGGATCGATCGAATATGGGATCGGATCAACCACTTTGTCAACTGGTTCAACTATGGACATGACCATATTGATGACATGATCAACCAAACTGACCGATGAAGGGACCGAAGCAACCACTTTGGCACTCGTCAGAGGAGGAGTGGGATTGACCATGTTCACACTCTTCAGATGAAGGGTGGGACTAACCAATGACGGGACGAGATTAGTCACTTGAGTTTCACTTTTCAGATAAAATGTGGGGTTGATCGATGAGGGAACTGGATCAACTAATTTGGTTAGTGTTTCAACCGAGGATGAAACTAGATTGACCACCTGATCAACCAGACTGACCGGGGATGGAACCAGATTGTCCATTTGATCAACTAATGATGGGTTGGGGGAAATATTACGATAACCAATTAGAAGTTGAATCTTTTCCAAAAGAGAAGAATCCTCCTCCATACGAGGACAAAGGTGAGAATAATCATCACCTTCGCATAACATACACAGAAATTTGACAGTTGTCTTCATCTTACCAACCTCAACATCACTATTTGATGGGGCATCACCAACATGTCTAGCAGAGGCTGATGATGTGGAGGACCACATTTATAAGACCTTGGGATTACCAGGGCAATCCCTCAGAAATTGGTCACCCTTACAAAGACTGCAAGGGAATTTGGGTTTCAGATTCTTCGTTTTAATCTTGTCGACCTCATCAACACTCCCAGTACGATTAATAGTAGTTGGTTGCTTCGATCCAACATATGATATGGTTGGAGGCTTTGTCCTTTTTGGTTTCTTCTTCTTCTTCTCTTTCCGTTTCTTCTTCTTATCAACCTCGCTGCTTGCTTTAGATATTTCACTAGGCGAAGAAGGAGAAAGGGAAGGAGACTTAATGGGTGAAGAAGGCAAAAAGTCGACATGAGGTTGATGTGTGGGTGGTGTACTTACATCTGAAGCATTAGGTGCATTTGAAGCACTGGAAATATCCAAGATCACCAGATTGGGGAACAACCAAACCAGTAATATGATGGTGAGTCCTGGAAGACTCAGTGTGGCAATGTACGAAGGACCAATGTTTCCAAAAGAAGGAAAGGTAAAAGGTTGGTGATGAAATCCAACGTTGCGAGATCAATATAGGAAGGGGCAGGGATAGAGCAGGTGGATCAGTTACGTTGGTGACCTGCTTAACTGACTTACGCCTTGGTGCAAGCTTCCACACAATGATTTTGGATTTAACCTCCAAGGATCCCGAGTGAGTTTTACCAATGTCTGTTCCAGGTACAATGAGACTTCCCTTCACCGTCACCTTGTGTAAGACCCTGAATATTATGGCTACTAAGGTTACCAACTCATAGTCATCCCCTGGGTGGGTACAGTCGAAAAACCAGTCCGAACGTATGGGTAGGATAACAAGTCCAAAATCCTTCAAGAGAACCGAGTACAAGTGGACCGGTAGAACTCCAAAGGACCTTAAACAGATTCGGAGTTCACGAAGCACCGAGACCAAATGAATACAGTTGAACCTCAAGAAGAACCCCAAATATACGATCTGACTACTACGAACGGTTAAACCATGGAGGGATAATCTCCATAACTCTCACAAAAACGACCTCGTGTGTAACCCCTGTGTGAGAGGGGGATCCCAGTAATCTTATACAAAAATTGGATTTGCTCTCTCTATCGCAAGATACTAAGTTTGTTTGATAGCTTTGGAAAGTTATCCTTTCAACTTATTCCAAAGTCCTACACCTTAAGATAATGTAGGTTTGCTAACATAAAATTTAAAAATGTCTGATAAATTTTAGTTTAGCACTCGATTTTAAGGTTGTTGTTTACTGAAGAGGAAAATGGAGTGGACTAAATGATTTTTTGACTGACTCTAAACAATGCAAAGAAATGAGAATGAAAATATTTCACTTCGATGAAAGCTATATTACGAGAAGGAGAAAACTTTTATCATTCCCAAATGCATAATGTCCCATTTTTTTTATTAAACTCATGAATGTCAAGATTTTCAAGAAATGAGTCAAAGAGACTGTACACCAATACACAATTCTTGCCCCCCCCCACAACCATGAGGGGGAAAATGTTTAAGATTTTAAGACTAAAAAATGCCAAAAACCATGCAATTTCGCTACTTCAAATGCAAACTAGTTTCACTACCCAAAAGAAAGAATGCATATATATTATTTTCTTGATTCTAATGTATAAATAAAGTAAATAAAAATCCTTTGATCCTCTACTACTTTCAATCAGAAGAAAAAGTCATATGCAGATGCAAAAGACACGAAGCAAAAAGGCTACAAACAAAGCATGCACTCAAGGCACTGAGGTATAAAAGAAAACAAGTAGAAACTTGTTCTGACAAGAACACAATCAAGGATTATACAACCAATCAAGCATTCAAGGAACACAAGAAAATGCAAAGAAGAATCCAAGAAAAGACAGGGAGAAAGAGGAATCACTCAAAACTGTCCTGACAAAACAAACAGCTAGAAAATAAAATTTCACATTTCTGAAAAAGGTTTCAAGCTCCAATCAATAAAATAGAGAGTGATAAGCATAAAAAACCAATCAAAACAACTTCACAAACCAACCATAGACTCTGGGTAAAGACCTTTTCAAAACAGGTTGCAAAAGACTGAGCAAAAGAAGGCAGAAACTCCCAAAAAAAGAGACTAGTGCTCCCTGTCTCAAGGGTACAGAACGTTGCAACCTTCCCTAAAACACTGTAGGGGAGCTCTAGCTAGAGATCAACGCTCTAGTATGGCCTAGGGGGGGCTCTATTCCTCCCAGAATCTCAGAAAAAGAGCCAAAAAATGCAAAAAACTCATCCATAATGCATACAAATTGGTGAAATTGCTATTGAAGGTAGGAGAAGGCTAATGGATGATGAACAAACAATAAAAGTGATCTGAAAGGTGGGAAAATATAAGCAAATACAAGAGGAATTTATTGGAAAAAATGACCTCAAAGATCAAATGGAACAGTGGATAGATCTTTGAATTTCCTTACAACATCTTTCATTCAATCAAATAAATGAAGAAAGAGTAGATCGACTCCAAATATCAAAGAAGAAAAGTGACTTAAAGTAAGGAAGAAAGATGTCAAAATTACAAACAAAACATCACCAATTCTTAGAAATCAAATGGTTGGAGGCTAAAACAAAGACACATTGAGGTGGTGATAACCTTGAGCAGATGAATCAACAAAAATTAAACTCAGAGATCAACTCCCAAAAAAAATTTAAGAAGAAAAATGTCATCGTTATGGTGTCAAGGGCACCTGAGCATTGCAACTCTCTATGGGAGCCTGCAAGGAAGTGATAGCACTCTGGTTTTAGAGGCAGGGGAGTGCTAGCTTATCAGAAGAACAAAAACTTGCCCAGAACTCAAAAAACTCAAGAAAATCCAGAAATTCAGTGTGTATGGGATGAATCCAAGAGCCAACAACACATCTAAGAATCATAAACACAACATGAATAAGATCTAAAGGTGAGAAAAGGATAAAACAAAACCAAGGAAGGAAACCAAAACTAAAATCTTCGGTCCCCAATGGAGTCACCAATTTCTGTTACAGGAAAATCCCCCTGCGGACAGGTGGATTCCCTCTTGGACCCTAAATCTCTAATATCAAGACAGAAAGGTGTTAACTTTGGTCACTGACATCCCTTTAAACCTAGCTAAGCTAATCTATAGAGAAGAGGAAGAAGATGTACCTTTTTTACGATGCTTGTCCTCGCCCAGTCCAAGTTGAGCTTTGATCCTTAAGCTCTTCAACAAGTCCTACAGTCCAATCAAATACAAAGCATGATTCATATTCTACTACAATTAGTTTGAGACTAGATCTATCCATTAAACACAAGTTCATGTAGGTATACACAATCTTGAAGGAAACAGGCCAAGCACATATATTAATGAAAACAAAGCAAAGTGATTACAACTATAGATGTAGATGCAATAGCCTCACCAAGCTCTCCTTGTCCAACCCCTTGCTCAAATGATCCACAAAAAAAATGACTATTTTTTATTGATCATCTCCCTTATGAGATCATAAGTTTGATGCCTTCAATGTCTCTCCTTCCTTATGAGATAATAAGTTAGGTATTTCTCAATTTCTCCCTGTCCTTCACCATGAGAAGGCCTCCTTATATAAGCTTGGAAAGGCATAACCACCTTAGATATTCTTGGGATAGTTTGAGGATCTTTCTCCATCAGTTGTGGATCCTCCCTAAGATCCATCCTTGACCTCAGATTCGAATCCAACTGATTTCAGAGATAAGGGGGATCTTCCCCTTATTTTCTCAACAGCATAACACTCCCCCAGAATGGTGCACAGAGCACTACAACTCTCCCCCAAAGGATGGCAAGGAGAGATAGCACTCCTTGCTAGTGGGTAGGGGAGCGTTGCCCAATATTTCGTCAAAAAATCCCAGCGCTCCCCCAAAATGGTGCACAAAGTGCTACAATGTTCCCCCAAAGGAGGGAAAGGAGCATTAGCACTCCCTGCTAGTGGGTAGGGGAGCGTTGCCCTTCAAAATTCATTTTAAGTGGTCTTTCTCAAGGAAAAGGCTTTGTACTCTTTGTCAAATGATTTCTCCTTCTTTAACCAATCTCTAAGGATGTCTTCAAGTGTTCCTTGTGATGTCGTTCAAGACACGACATAGGCAAGATGATTGTATGGTGTTTGCGATACTTGTGGCCAAAGTGTGACACTTGTAATGACGACAATAGGTCATCATTGAAGTGAGTAATTTTGATGTGTAACACCCATGTATTGAGGTTAGAAAAATAAATAATAAAATTAGATCTGAGTTATTTTGGCTTCATTGTGTATTGGAGTTTCTTAGTATTGTTTCCTATGCATTTCTTGTGTAATTTACATGTCATTTCATGCCCAACAACCACCATACATAAAAAGAAAAAACAATGATGAAATCTATAGCCATATGTATGCAAAGTGTTTGAAAAAACACTTCAACCAACCAACTGAAAATAAACATAACAACAAGCATAAATTCAAAACAACCATTCATTGGGAAGGGATTAGGTGTTTCATATGATGTGTTTGACATAATATTGAACCCTTAAACTTGATATAAGTGGGAAAACAAGTATTGAAATTATTTCAAGAGAGATGAGGGCTTGTGTACCAAGAGTTTGAAAAAATTTCTCAACCAAATTAATCTGATATTTACATCAGATTTGGTTGGGAACATTACAGTGGTATCAGAGCGAATTTCCTTTGCTAACCTATGATATACATTGATGATTTAGAGGAGAGATGGAGTTTGCAGATTTTGCAGAGGAGATAATATATTGTAATGAGGAATATCAAGCCTTTAGTGAGACATTCAGGGCTTGAGTGACATTCCAACAATTTGTATCCATCAAAAATTCTAGGTGGAGCAAAGATGAGGTTACACAATAGGTCAAAATGATGGAAGAAATCAATTATTGGTTCAATATAGAAGAAGAAAATAGAGCCAAAGAAGGAAAGTAGGTAGATACATCACTACCAACAAGTATATGGAAGGAAGCATAGATTGATCCTACACCCATTAGGTGTAGAGAACTTTACTACAGTTGCAAAGTGCCTTGGGAGCCAGATCATAGATGCAGGGGTAAAGGGAAGGTGCAAATTTTTGAGGTGCATACGATAGTGAGGATGAGGAGATGCATGAGGATGCAACCATATATTCCTATTTAGAGCAATTTGATGAGGCTAGTGACTCTTTCTCATCTAAGTGACAATTGGATGGATAAGATGATAGAGCATGTGCTTTAGAAGTCTTATCAGATAATGTTGAGGACAAAACACTTCAACATAGTGGTGACACATGTGAGGATTCAGATTTGTTAGCACTTGGTATGAGTTCATGCATGGGGGATACATTTCCTCCCATGGAGTTGAGTGTGACACAATTCTTGCCTTCTCAGAATTTTATGATAGACATGGCACGGGAGGATATCAGTAGCATTCTAGAGGTGGTTGAGGAGCCTTGTGTACATTTGAACACAAGGGACATATGGATCTACAGACCCAGGAGGAGAGGAATGACTTGGAGATAGATGATTATATACATACCTATCAGTATGGGGAGAGTGAGTCACCTCTTTTGGGGAGTCCATTGATATATCAGGTTGTGGAGACTCACAACTTGTTGGGACACTTACCTCCAGGATTGGTCTATGGTGATGAGGAATCACTCCTTATTGGTCGGGATGACGATAACACATGTTTGGACACATATATATGGGATATGGACACAGATGATATTAGCAGAGTGAGTGCACAGGAGGATACAACTTCTCATACATGATACAGTGTGATTCATATGGGGGTAGCAATGGGTGATGGTGTCTAGTGGCATACATGAGGACTCGGTAGCACAATGGAAAATGGGAAGTTCAATGCCTTATATTTTGAGGAGTTTGTTGTTGGGGATTCCATTGTTGACACTAGAAGTGAGAGGCATGAGATAACACCTCAACAATATTGTGATCAGGAGTAACGACACTTGGCAGGATAGTTGAGAGTCAGTGAGGACATGATCATGGCAACCACTAGATGCATTGATGATACACACACATTGGTGGAACGATATTGTTGGAATTCCTCGATGACACATGATAGTTCGTATGCAGGAATTTCCATTGATGAATTCCATACACTCAGGGAGAGAGTGACTCTAATGAGGGCCGACTACCAACAATTGTTGATGGATAGAGATTACCTATTGGAGGTTGGGAATATGTATTATAGGTCACTGAGGCGGAAGGAGATTGAGGTGGACCA
This sequence comes from Picea glauca, assembly GCA_000966675.3. Taxonomy (NCBI): domain Eukaryota; kingdom Viridiplantae; phylum Streptophyta; class Pinopsida; order Pinales; family Pinaceae; genus Picea; species Picea glauca. The sequence continues at coordinate 3,393 of JZKD02S0481907.1, read as the reverse complement.
AATCACTCATGAGTTGGTGAGCACATGAGGATTATTGGAAGGCACACATACAACCCTTCAATAATTAGGGTACAGATTAGAGGATCTCTTTGAGGAGACTAGTCAGGTATCCTCTACATCTATCTCAGTAAAGAATCAAATATATCCTTCAACTACATTTCTAGAGGGTGTTGGTGGTTTGGTAGAGGAGAATTGTTTGATGGAGGAGCATGAGGAGTATCCAAGATTGCTGATGGGTATGGGGAGATATGACCAAGAGACGTTGGAGGATGTCCAGGTGCCACAAGGGCCACCCTTCATGAGGGGTTCTGAGCCAGTTGGTCATACACATACACCTGGGGATTCCAGAGCCAGGGGTAGTTATGAGGACACTTCCATTTTGGTTATAGGAGTGTTTGACATCCATGGAGATGTTGACCCAGTAGTACACCTAGGATACAAGATGGTGCAGGAGGATTAAGGAGCTTGCACGAGTATATAGAGGCATGCAAAGGTGTACAATGGGATCTAGGAAGACACATTAGATTGCAGGGAGGAGACACACTTAGTGGAGCATGAATATTCCTCTCCCTTTCAACAATACATAGTTATGGGAGATCACCTTCACAGTAGTAGCAACTATATGAGTGATGATGGAGGGAGAGTGATTGACCAACAGGTTCTGGAGTTACTGACTGTTGTACCCAATGGTTGGAGTTTAGTGATGAGTACAGATGATTATTCACCATGGGTACTAGTGGATGAGATTTTGGTCAAATCCTTGGGATTGACCAAAGCATACGATATTTCCCAGGTCTACAGAAAATTCCGCACAAGTTAGATTTGGTTTAGTTGCATTTCGATGATTTCCATAATTTTGAGTTATTATGGGTCATATTTTAATTAATTTCACTAAGAAGGTCATATTGGGCATAATACTTGGAGAAACCTCTTAGTGTAATAGCTCTTCTGAATCAGGAGGAATATAAATACAAGATTAGGTGATGAGAAGTGACTTTTAGTGGTTGAAGAAACCATAGGGACGAATAAATCACTTTTTAGAGGCAAAAAGGCTAATTAAATAATAAAGTGATTTAATTAAAGAATAATAAAAATAAAGTAAAAGTTACTTGGAGGGAAAAGGTGAATAGGGGGGATAAAAGAGAGATATGAGTCTTTATTATCTAATTATGTTGATTATCATTTTGATGTCTGGCTTTTTACTAGAGAGCCCATGATACTTGGGGGTTTTGAGGGTTTTGACTGAACAAACCCTAGAGATCAGATTGGTGGTGAAATATTCCACCTTTCATGATCCAAGATTGGCCAAGGATGTGAAATATTCCTCCCTCATCGTTTTAGTTCAGTTCTATTCAGCCACAGGTTTTGTTTTTACAGTGAAAGAAGAGTCAGGGTGATTATCTGGAGGTTTCCTGCAGAGAGGGCACAGTGTGAAGGAGAAAACAATTTGATTTGGATTCATAGAGTTGGATCTGGCAGAGATCTTGTACCAGGAACATTTTCCATCTCTAGGGTTACATCTTCTTGGCATTCTTGGGGTTTTCATGCTCCATATTTATTTATTTTTGTAGTTGGGAAAATTATTGCTTGAGGGACCATATTCTGAGGTCAAGATCTTCATTTATGGAGTTGGGTTGAGAATTTATCTCTTGGGGCCAAAGTGTACTCACCTTGGGAAAATTTTGGATAAGGGTTTGAGTGTCATCCCTTTAGAAAATAGATTGATTAGTGGTTGGGCAAAATTATTAGATCAAGGCGAATTATTGGCACTTGGTAGCTTGGTTATCATGTGGTAGATTGCATTCTTGGAGGAGATCTATTGTGGGTACTCTTTGGAGGGTTTCTAGAGTTGGTTTGTTGAATATTTTTAGTGTTTGGAGCCTTCTACATTAGCCATGCAATTTTGTATCAGATTTACATCATATTTTTTCACCCATGTATTGAGGTTAGCAAATTAAATAATAAAATCAGATCTGAGTTATTTTGGCTTCATTATGTATTGGAGTTTCTTAGTATTGTTTCCTATGCATTTCTTGTGTAATTTACATGTCATTTCATGCCCAACAACTACCATACATAAGAAACAAAACCAATGATGAAATCTACAACCATATGTATGCAAAGTGTTTGACAAAACACTTCAACCAACCAGCTGCAAATAAACATAACATCGAGCATAAATTCAAAACAACCACTCACTGGGAAGGGATTAAGTGTTGCATATGACATGTTTGACATAATATTGAACCCTTAAACTTGAGATAAGTGAGACAACAAGTATTGAAGTGATTTCAAGAGAGTTGAGGGCTTGTATACCAAGTGTTTGAAAATTTTTCTCAACCACATTAATATGATATTTATATCAGATTTGGTTGAGAACATTACATAAAAGGAAATTGATTAACTACTTGTTGGAAAAGAAATTAATTAAGTCATTGAATTTAGATCCTAATCCTTGCCAATATGATCCATGTCATTACCCAGACTAACAAATATAGTCATTGCATTAAGCACAATTATTCAACAACATATAAGAATGCAATCTAATCTAGAATGCATTTTTTAGAAACAAATGAATAAATGAAATCCAACATGAATACTCAATTGCATAAATAAACACAACCTCACATGAATAATCTAATTACATGAACAAATTGAATCAATAAATTAGTTACAAAATTAAATAAAATAAATCCTACCATCTAAGCTACATGACACTCTATTCTATTAGAGTGGGCCCTGCCTCCGTAGAATAGAGCGTTGATGTTATTCTACATCAACAATCACAACATAAATTAATTAAATTAATTAAGCTAATCAAAAGAAATCAATCCATTACACTTATGCAAGAGAAATAAATCAAATGAATTAATTAAAAACTAATCAAAACAAATCAATCTTTTACAAATATGCAAAGGAAATAAATAAAACGAACTAATTAAATCACACACCACCAAAATTATAAAAAAACAATTAAAATAAAAACTCATTGAATTATTCCATTGCCATTTGGACATTGCTTTAAGAGTCCTCTCCGAATAATGGAGAGAGTGCTCTCTTTTATACATAAATTCAATGAGAACTAGAAATAACAATATTTAAATAAATCCACTTATGAATTTAATAAATCCATAGTGGTTACAATAAATTCCTAAATAATGAATAGTTTCCATAATCCTTGCTAACAATTAGAAATTAATAAATAACTTTCAAGATCTTTTGCTAACAATTACCAAAGAATAAATAACTCCAAGATCTTTTGCCCAATAATTCCAAGATATTTTGCTAACAATTACCAAAGAATAAATAACTCCAAGATCTTTTGCCCAAGAATTCCAAGATTCTTGGTCAACCACTCAAACCAATATTTTGTCTTGGAGTTGAATTTTTTTT
>JZKD02S0481885.1:0-17152 GCA_000966675.3 Picea glauca | reverse complement strand
ATTGGTAAGATTCGCAAAGGTTTTTACACTTAAAACTAAGTATTTCCAATTGTGAAATCTTGAAAAATGTCAAACCAGTTGAACTTTTAATGGGATATGAAATTATGCTTTCTCCCTATAAAGTTTTATGATGTTGAAACCGCTCTCAAACATCTTGGAACAATTAATGGAAATGCTAACATTTAACTAAAATGATAGAACAATATTTTCCTTGTACGAGAAATATGTCAAGTTTGAAGTATTTAAGAATTTAATACTACCAATAATTACCAAAATACACATATGAGAAATTGTTTTATTTTCAAAAAGGCCTCCAGATGTTAGAAGTTTGACCATTTAATAAATATCATTTAATAAAAATAAACTTCATGATGATAACCATCTAACAAACATAAACATCATCTAAAATACACATTTAAATTCTCTAACATCATCTAATTATATATACCTCTAGCACATATAAATGTCATTAACTAGGTAGCACTCTAATAATCTAACATGTCATTATCATTGTGATCACATCTAACAAAAAACAAGAATTGGCTAACATCATCATCACACACATCTAACAAGCATCATTTAACATACACATCTATCAAGCACATTTAACAAACATATTTAACATGACCTAACAATATACACATCGAGATCAACATATAAATTAAGTACATCAACATGAACAAAAAAAATGCACCATATATATCATGAGCAAGTCAAATAAATGTTATAACATATCTGGTCCAGCCGATGTGATAATCGTATCTACAATAGTAGTGGAGGATTGGTCTGTAGTAGAAGATGATGGATGGTCAAGAGGAAGTGGAATATCGGGAGGTGGTTGTTCGACTCTTTGAGGAGAAGTAGGAGGTGGAGGAGGAGGTGGTCGATTGACTCTGTGAGGAGAAGTAGGAGTTGGAGGAGGAGGTGGTTGGTTGACTCTCTGATGAGAAATAGGTGCTGGAGGAATACATGTTGCCTTCTCATCTAGGTGAGGTGAAGGAGGAGGAGGAGGATGTGGAGAAGGATCATGGCCACCCTCATTAGTCGATGGGGTACTAGATGAATGGGTACTGGAGGAAGGGTGTGTATCATTGACAAACCCCTCGCTTCTAGTAGCCCGGTAGCTCTGATAATATGACACATAAGAGGCATCATATCGCGCGACATCTCCACCCAAGGCTCCAAGAAAATAGGATCTGCCCTAATGTCTTACATCAACATAGGGCATACTCCCACCTCAACCAAAAGTGCATAGAGTCTGTCTCCCAACTCTAACTTGAATCTAGTATCTAACCTATGGCGCATGTCATGTATCTGCACCCAAGGACCCTAACCCGCCATGGCCTTAGGCATCTCCTCATATGCATCTGGTGGAGGGGGAGGAACTTCCCCAAGGAATGTGCCAATATCTGCAAAATATATAGTACATGACAATAATTAGACAGTTTCATTAAACAATTTAATAAAACAAGTTAAAGAACATGTTAGAATTAATTTTATTCTAATTAAGTAAGACAATAAAATGAAACTAGATTAATTTAAAAAAAACAATGGTATTACCTCTAGTATCTAGTGGCTCATCCGATGTGAAGAGGATGTTCAGACATGCTCATCAATCCAACCCTGCATAAGGACATGACACCATCACGAACATGTGATCGGCCTTACTAGCTAGTATCCCCAGTGCATCAGTGGAAACCATGGTCGAAAACTCTGGTTGGCCCCTCTTGAGCATAATCTCACCCCACATGTGCATCTGCACTTGATTCATCGAACTAGAAGGCTGATAGAAAAAAGTAGGCCTTGTCTCCAAAACCCTCTCAAAAAATAAACAAAACAAATTTGAAGCAAAAGGGAAGTTCACCCTCCCATGTATCATAACACAACATCTATCTAGAGATATACAAAACTGTCACAAAAAAATGGTAGACCATCTAATACATTGTGGCCTTTGTACCAATGAATCAACATAATACAAAATAACACAAATAATGCACTGCCCATCATTGGTAAAGTGTGCAATGGTCATCACTAACAGTGAGAGACACCTAACCTTCTCTGCATCAAAAGAAGGAATCTGTAGCTATCCACCGGACACTTGAAAATCAACTGGAGAAAGTACATTATCCGACCTAATATGTTTCTAAGAGTACGTGAGCTAACTCTCTGTTGCAACACCGACTGGGACATCAAGGAATTGGGAAAAATCCTCCCCTCTCCTTGATAGCCCAGTGATAAAATATATATCCTACTTAGTGGGTTGGTATCATTGATCAGGACCAACACAGAAAGCATGTTGATGGATATACCATCGATGGATCAACTGCACCAAGAAAATAGAGTGCCCCTTCAGGGATGTAGCCTCCTCATAGTACTTAAGGAGGCCTACATTCCTCAAGAGGACTTGGGTCGTTGCAGTAATAGGGAGAGGGTACAAATATTTCTCCCTCTCCCTCGCCTCCCAATCTCGTACAATGTTGTATAGGTCAACCCTCTACTTCTGTTATTGTTACTGCTCTCTCTGTTGATGTTTCTGCAAGATTAACATATAAAATACATCAACCTCATACATAAAACATAAAAAAGAATTAGTAAATGAGAAATTTATTTATAAATACGGAAAAATAACTTTCTTCAAAAAATAAGTAAATTTCATCACTAGTGCACCCAAAAACAATCAAGCACTGCCCACGGTGCGTATATCACTTGTGAGCATCATCTACGGTGCGCACATGTAACATAACGCACTGTATAATTTTTTTTTTATTATTTTATGCAATACGTTGTATAACCTTACTAAATCGGTGCGTTAATGTTAACCGACACACCGCCTAAAATTATAAAAACTTAAAATCCTAAAGCACCATAAAACCATTTTTTTTAAATTGTTACTATAGTGCATAGCCTTTCCCAGCATGCATCGGTGCATTACAGGAAAGGCGACGCACTGCACCAATAATTTTTTAAAAATTGATAATTACGGTACTTTGGCATTTAGGCTCTAATTTGTTACAGCGGTGCGTTGGGTAATCATTAACGCATCATTGTGTAAGTTTACCAGTGCATTGTATAAAATAATATATCTAATTTATGCGGTGCATCGTTTAATGTAACAACCCGGTATGTTAACATTATTTCGACGCACCGTGAAAAATTAGCTATATTATTTTAGGCAGTGCGTCGATAAAATTATGCACCGATGCATTAAATTTTTCCGAATGCACCAGTGCATTAAGTTTCCAAACGCACTGCCGAAAAAAAATAGGCATGGTGTTTCAATGCACCCTGTAAATTTTCAGGGTGCCCTATTTGCGATGCGAGACAAACGACTTGAATGCACCACATAGAAAAATAAATTAAAAAATAAAAACAGTGGAATTTAACTGATATTTGAATTTTAATCCGCTAAAATCTTAAGTTATTAAGAAAAAAAGACATTACCTAGACATTTCCTCGTCAAGGAGGCATGGCTGCCACATAGTCCAAAAAACCAAATTTTCCCACCATTTGGAAAAATTCGAAATCCACACACTAAACAACAGATGGAAGGAAGGAAAGCGAGGGAAGCACCAACGGAAGGGCACTTCAGAGACGAAAAAATTTCACCGGTGCTTGAGAGCTCTACAACACTGAAAAGGGTAAAAACAAATTTTACAGTCGGTAATTTATTTATTTATTTAACCCTGTTACATTGTGCTTGATTTTTAGACGCGTCGGTGCATCAATATTTAAGTAGCGCACCAGAGTATATATATATATATATATATATATTTAAATAACCCTACCATGGTGTACCATTTTTTAGAGAAACATTGTGCACTGGCGCGTCAGTGTTTAAGTAGCGCACCATAGTATATTTTCTTAAATAACCCTACCATGATGCACCATTTTTTAGAGCATTGGTGCGTCTGTAGTAGAAAACACACCGGTGTGTTACGTATTTGTAAAAGCGCCATAAAAAAAATCTGCTAAAACCTTTTCCCGCTCACCTCTGCCAGTGTCCTCCACTATAAATGGATTTTTGGGCTATTTTTATAGGGGATTCCACAAAAACCTCCACTAGAGGATATTTTCCTTGTAATGAGAGAAGCATTCATGCACAATTCAAATAAAAAAGTCAATTAGGAAAACTAATTAAAGAAATGGAATTCATCTAGTATCATCAACGCTTCAAAAGTTCAAGTCACAAATAATAGTAATATTCTAGGTTAGAATTAAAAAAAATTGAAGGCTTCCCAATCCCCAAGGCCCAAAGTCTCTTGAGGGCATTAAAAAATGGTGACACACTACACAAAACCAAGAATTTATGATAAAAGCCACTCAATGATGAGTTTGAAGTGAAGGAAAATTAATTTGTGGAAGTATACAGAGTGAACATAAGAAGATTCACCAAAGGCTTTCCTTACTAGAAAACCAATGATTTCTCTTGTGAACTAGCTTGATGAAGTTAACACCTGTGTTGAACAATAAATTTGATGAGATTTATTAACTCTAGTATGCATCAATGATCCATGTTACAATAATGATCTTATAGCCTATTTAGATTTGGAGTGAATTTGTTTTCCACATGCATGGAATAGAATATTCCTTAGGTGTTGCTCCACTACACGTGAACATCCAGAGCCCTGATCAAGTCCCAAAAACATCAAATAACTTTCTTCACTTCCAGTTAGGCACCCATAACCCTGATGTAATTTGTTTGGATCACATTGCAATAGCTTAAATTCCTTTCCTTGTGTTCTCTTCTCTTTTAATATAATTTATTACTTAGAAATTCATGGATGGGGGATGAAGTAACCCTTGATATGATGAATGGGGTTGATCAAATTCTATCAATATTTATTAAATATTATCCATACCTACGAATTCAGAGTATTCCCTTTAGATTTGCAGTGTCAAACCTTTGATTTTTTCCTTTCACGTGATCTTCTTATTTAATGTGTGTGAATGGATTCCTTCGATAAGTTGTCTTGTTAATCAAGATGAGGTGATGTGAGAACATTAAATAGGTTAGTTACTTGGAACTTGATTTAGGTTTTCCACTAAGTGTGTATATCATTAATAATAAGTTCATGTTGCTTCAAGCTCATAACTAATAGCAAGCAGTCGAGAATATTTTCAAGTAAAAGATGTTGAAATCTAAGAAAGAAAGCTAAAACATGAAATCAACAAACTAATATTAGGAAACTTGAAATTCAGGGAGCAGTAAAATGAAAAATGAAAGGTTGTTGTAAGTTAATTCTACCCTCACATAACACATTAGTTTCAATGAAAATTTGGAAAAAGAACAATCTCTTGACTATAAGAAATTATTAGAGGTACATGCACAACTTATTAGAATATTGTGTAAAAAAAAGAAACATATGGAAATGAATAAACTTTCAAAATATATAAATTTATTGATGAAAATTTTGTATAATTTAGAAAAATTCATGTTCTTCTAACATTGGTATGTTGCTTTTTCTCTAAAATATAAAGCATAGGTTTGCATTAAGATGTCAGTTTAGTATCAAAATGATAGAATTTCTTGAAAACAATTGCATAGTTGTAGATAATAGTTCTTGTGCACCACGATTTTTCCAAACTTTTTAATTTTAATTTTATATTTTAAAAAATTTAATAAAATCAGTGAATCCTTGAAATAACTAGGTCTAGTGTTAAGATAATGTTTGAGGTCTTAACATAATTAATCATTTTTTTAGTGTGTAGGTATTCATCTATACTCGTGCACAATACAATTTGTTTTCTACATGTGCTAGGAAATAAAAAGTTACACTATAAATAAAATGCCAATGTAGTTTAGAATTATGATACATGTACAAATAAAAATCAATAAGAAATAGAAAGCAATAATTTCTTAAAAAAACATATATTTAAAATCTTGATACAAATCTCTATAAGTGTGTATAGTTTCATCAATAATGATTATGTGGATCATATTTAAAGGCATGGTTGTAAGCATAGATAAGAACAAGGAGTTGAGAAAATGGACGTGTTTTAGTTTTTGTAACCTAAACCATTAGGTTTGTCATTTCGAAGCTAAAACCAAAGAAGACCAACTCATCCAACATGTAGAGGAAAAGAGACAATCTTTCCATTTTTTTTTAATTTATAAGAATGCACATGCATTAATAGCGTGCAAGCATTCTTAGTACATAAATTCATAACTTTGCAAAATTCCCTTCTATTGGCATATTTACAGACAGAGCGTTGGCAAGAACAACAATGGTATGGTTTCAGGCAAGAACAACACAGGCAGAATGTGATTGTCATTGATGCCAAGAACAACTATGGTATGTTACAGGCAGAACAACAGGGTTACAGTCGGGAGTGCACTTGTCATTTGATGGAAAACAGGCTCAGAAGACATCGTAAGTCCAGATAGCAGGAGCGTGCAGAGGGAGAATAGATATCGAGCATTAGATCCAAGCGCGAGGTCTGGACATCGTTGGATCCAGGAGAACCTGCACATTCTTTAAAGTGCAAGGAAAAGCGGGCTTACAAAATCTCGAAAGAAGGTGGACCATCCATTATCAAAGAGGACACGTGGAGAAAGATCAGAGCACGTCAAAGACTCTATATCAGAGTTTCGTAGATCAAGAATTCCAAAGGAAGGAGGTGCTCTAACTTCTTGAACTCGCAATATCTGATATCACGAAATGATCTAGGTCGTCGGATCGAGGATTGATCTGGACCTTTGGATCGAGGTATGGTGTGGAATGTTGGATGAAGAGGACACGTGGTGAAAGATCAGAGCATGTCAAAGACTCCATTTTGGAGTTTCGCAGATCGAGATATCCAAAGGAAGGAGGTTCTCTAACCTCTTGAACTTGCGATATCCGATATCCTGAAATGATCTTACCCATTGGATCAAGGACAAATCTGGGCCACTAGATCCAGGAGGTAGATCGTGACAGACCACGTCAGCAAGGACAGGTGGCAATCTATGTCAGCAAGGACACATGGCGCAATCAGACACTGACAAATGTCAAGTTGATACAGCATTACAGGTACATGAAAGACACAGAATTGAATGACACATGGCAGCTACTCGGCACGTGTCAAGTATTTATGTGACGTCAATAGGATTACATCACGTCAGGAGTTTTGCATTGTAAGAAAAAACTCTAACATCACGAAGTCCCAAATGCCGAAACTCCGAAAGGGACACGCTTCAAGTGATTCACAGTCATCGGGAGTTGACCTGTTGGAGGTCACGAAGATTCGAAGGAAAAACACTGAAATCCTGGTAGCCACACATCTCAATGCCTGATTAAGACACATCCGTTCAATTGAGGAAAGGAGGGATCAGATTAAGGTTTAAGGTGGACCGTTGATCTCTTCCATGGAAGATACATGAATCATCTGATCATATCAGTGATATCACAACCGGGAGTTTTTCTTCGGGAGTTTAACTTCATCACTCCCCCAAAGTCTAGAAAGCTGAAGTCTCGGGGCAAAGGAGAGCCATTTGATCACCATGGATTGTGGACTGTTGATCTGGCTCCATTTCAAAGTTTTAGATACCGAGAGTTGAAGGAGTCAAAGACATTCACCACGGGATTGTCGAAATACGAAATGAAAAAATGCCTTTCGGTATGGGTTGTGGTCACCGTCGATGGTCATGTGAGAGGGAGGAGCTAGCATGCAACTAAGCTCCATTTCAAAGATCGCAACTTGGAGAGTCGAGATGCCTCATCCCCAAATCCCCGAAACCCGAGTCGCGAAAACGCTTTATGGATAAGCACTTGGTCATGGCCGACAGTCACGTGAAAGGAAGTGGGTTAGCCAGAAGAGCTAGCGCGCACTGTGAAGTTTTTCTCAGAAAGGGAAAAGGCGCGAAAGGATGAGCTCACGCAAGTTCTTTCTCTGGTGTAATTGCTAGAGACCACTGATGGTTTCTGCCAGAGAATTTGAAGAGGCTTCAAGGTGATCGAAAGAGAAGACGAAGAGTCTCGATGCATCTGTCAGTGGAATGTGGACTCTTCATAGAGATAATTGACAAATGGAGAGCGTTGAAAGCCTGTAACTGCAATAGAGAGGATGAGATCAACTGTGATAGAGAAGACGAAGAGTATTGACTGCTAGAGAGGTTAAGGAATCTCAGTATAACACCCAGTTATGATGAACGCATGGGAATAACCGCCAGAGAAGTTGAAGAATTAGTATGATGATCAGGCAGAGGATTCAACACGAGGTGAATATGCAGAACATAGAGAGTGTGTTGACGCTTGAGGAAGTGAAGCTGCGGTTGGGAGTGATGCATGTGTGTAGAAGCATGATGTGTAGTATCTAAAGCATAGAAGAAGCAAAGAACAGAGATGCATATCGGGTGATGAAGAGAAATTCGAAGGGTGCATGCTAAGACAAAGCAGATGATTAGAAAACTCAAGGAGATGCAAGCAGAGAGACACTAATACAGGAGAGCAGAGCATCATAGCAAAACGGTGATAAGCCTAGTAAGCCAATAACAACTATTGAATCACTGTAATAAATTCATAGAAAGCAAAGATTTATAATCAAGGTGGTAGGGAGGTGCTAGGGAGGAATCTTTTCCTCAGAAGTTCAAGTGGGTGCTTGAACACAGGGAGTTGTAGCTTCCATCTAGTTACAGCCAAAGAAATCAGGGTGGCAGGGTGGTGCAAGGGAGAACAAGTGTTCTCTGTTATATAGGTTGGAACCTGTGTGACTGGATGTTGGTGCTTCCATCCAGTTGGTGCTAGAACACTCAAGGAGTTGGTGCTTCCTTCTAGTGGGTGCTAGAGAAAACAGAGAGTTGGTGCTCTCAGCAAGTTGTAGCTTGCAGAACAGAGGTGGTAGCCTCATTATGAGTTGGTGCTCATAAGTATGATAATGTATAGAATGTAAAGATTAATTATCATATAAAGAAGAAGAGGTTTTTACCCTTTATGGGTTTCCTTAGGAAATATATGTCTCTGTGTATTTCATGTGTGTGAATGATGCTGAATGTTCTATTGCTTACTTCCCTGCATTATTGTGGTCATCATTAAGTGCTCTGTAAATATTTTAAAATAAGCATAATTGTTTAAGCTCGGTAACAACAGATTCACCCCCCCCCCCTCTCAATTGTCCAACAATTGGTATCAGAGCTAGCCCCTTTTATCTAAGGGTAGATCCTAGAGCTTAAACATGTCAAGCCATGAAGGAAATTCAACCAATAAGGCCCCTATGTTCAATGGAACAAACTTTTCCTTCTGGAAAGTTAGAATGAGAACCTACATAATGGATTTAGGTGCAGATGTCTGGGATGTGGTAGAGACTGGTTATGTAAAGCCAGTTGTACTAGCTAATAAGGATGAAAAGCTAGAATTCAGCTTCAACGCTAAGGCTATGAATGCTATCCTGAATGGGATTGCAGAAGCAAAATTTGTAAAAGTAATGCACCTAGAAACTGCCAAAGAAATGTGGGACAAACTCATTAGCAGTTATGAAGGTAATGAAAAGGTAAAGGATGCTAAGCTTCAAACCTACAGAGTACAGTTTGAACAACTGAAGATGAAAGAGGATGAAACTGTTGGAAAGTAATTTCTAAGAGTTGAAGAATTGGTAAATGCAATGAGTGCACTTGGTGAAAAAATTGAGGAACACTCCTTAGTTCAGAAAAATTTGAGATCTCTACCAGATAGGTTCAACCCGAAGGTCTCTGCTATAGAATAACTTAATGATATAAAATCCTTGGCATTTGATCAACTTCTAGGAATGTTGATTGCATATGAAATGAGAATAGTTAAAGATAAACCCACCTCTAGAGAAGAAAAATTTTAAGCAGACAAGAATGAGGATTTTGAGCCTGATGAAATTGAAGCAAAATTTGTGAGAAGACTGAAGAAGGGATCAGACAAATACAAAGGTAAACTGCCTTTCAAATGTTTCAATTGTGGTAAGATTGGTCATTTTGCAAATAAATGTCCTCACAAAAGAAAGGATCRGACATATGATGATGAGGAGAAGCACAAACACAAAAATTTCTTTAAAGAGAATAATTTTAAGAAGAAAAGTCTTTGTGTAAACAATGATGATGATCCTTCAGATGATGAAGACAGTGACTCTTCTATTGAATATAAACTAAATGACTTCATGCTTATGGCCAAAGAGGATTATGACAATAAAAGCAAAGGAAATGATGCTATTTAAGAAGATGTTGTGGTTGACCTAGAAGGAGAACTGATCAGTGCACTAGAAAAGCTTGGCAGACTCAGAATTAAGACGAGAAAGAAAAAACAATTGCTGATACAGTTCAAGAAAGGCAGTAAAGAACTTGATGAAGACTTTGCCCTGATAAAAGTGGAATTAGAAGAGGCAAAGAAAATTGAAGACATTCTGAAACAACAGTTATCAGAAAAGAAGGCAAGATGTGAAGCTCTGGAGGAAGAAGTAGTGAAAACTAGGAAAGAGTTGGAGAAGTTTCAAGCCTTGTATCATCAAAATATGTCAAGTATCAAAGCCTTAGAAGGATTGGCCACCATTCTGAATTAGCAAAGGAACCCAAAGCTAAAAATAGGTCTGGTTTATGAAGAGGGATCAAGCAGTGGTCAGCCAAGTAACAATGAACCCATCAAGTTTGTCAAATCTACAACATATGACAACAACAAACCTGCAGAAACAAAAGAAGATAATCGGCTACCCAGGAGGAGTAAAGAAAAAGGTACCAAAACTAAAACTGTAGATCAGAGAAATAATACACTCTCTGCTCAAATAAATCATCAGCATGGAAGAAATCGACCTGCTCAAAGAAGACAGTCATTTTCCAGGTACCAAGGTTTTTTCTATGGATATTGTTTTTTCTGTTCTAACTTTGGTCATAAAGCTATAAATTGTTCTTTAAAATTGAGATATGAGAAATCAAGACATTCAAGGTATATATATCTTCCATAACAAAGAATGAGACATCCAACTAACAAACCATCACAGACTGAAAATCACTTGATGTATGGGAAAAGGACACAGGTTAAGCATAACAATCATTATGATCCCCTATTCAACGAACCAGAATGTTACATCTGTCATAATTATGGACACAAAGTTGTTGACTGCTGCTTAAATAACTATGAACCAGATTTGAATCCCTCTGTTAAAAATGTCAAGGTTTGGAAGAAGAGAGAAAGTGACAAGTGTTGATTAATGTTGTCAGCTCAAAGACAAAAGAACCCTTGGTATATAGATAGTGGATGATCCAAACATATGACGAGAGACAAAGGTAAGTTTCTATCTCTAAGTGAAAGTAAATCAGGAAACGTAACCTTTGGAAATGATGCTCCAGGTAAAATCAAGGGTAAAGGGATGGTGAGTTTAAGTAATGGAAAAGGAAAATCTCAAGATGTTTTGCTTGTGCTGAAACATAATCTGCTCAGTGTAAGTCAAATGTGTGACAAAGGATGTGAAGTGGTGTTCACTTCCAAGGACTGCAAGATAAAGTCTGTAAACTCAGGACAAGTGGTGGCTAAAGGCATAAGGACAGAAAATATTGTATATGTGATGAAAGAAGATAGAGAAGAGTGTCATCTAAGAAAACATGATGAGAGTTGGTTATGGCATAGGAGACTTGGACATCTAAATTTTGATCATTTAATCAAGTTCAAAAATCTTGAGGCAGTAAAAGATCTTCCAATAATATCAAAGTCACAAGATTCTGTGTGTAAACCCTGCCAAGTAGGACACAGTTTAAATCCAAGAGCTCTACTTCAATAGAGAAACCACTCCAACTAGTTCATATGGATTTATGTGGACCATCAAGACAGGAAATCATGGGGAAAGAAAACTACTTCATGCTGATCATTGATGATTACTCCAGACTCTCTTGGGTTGCCTTTATCAAGGAAAAAGTTGAAGCATTTGAGAAATTTAAAATATTTAAGGCTTTAAATGAGAATCAAACAAGCAAGAGGTTAAAGGCAATAATATTAGACAGAGGAGGCGAATTTATGTCAAGAGAGTTCAAGGAATTCTGTGATAAACATGGGATCAAGAGAGAATACACAATCCCAAGAACTCCACAACAAAATGGAGTAGTTGAGAGGCAAAACAGAACAGTGCAGCAAATGGCCAGGTCAATGATGAATGAGAAGAACATTGGTCAAACCTACTGGGCAGAAGCAATACACACAGCAGTCCATGTTCTTAATAAAGCATACCTCATACCACAAAGTGACAAGATACCTTATGAACTGTGGTATGGGAGACCTACTTCAATCAAACACTTCAAAGTCTTTGGGAGTAAGTGTTACATAAAGAATAATGATGAGAACCTTGGGAAGTATGATGACAGGGCTGATGAAGGTATCTTCTTAGGGTRTGC
This sequence comes from Picea glauca, assembly GCA_000966675.3. Lineage (NCBI taxonomy): Eukaryota > Viridiplantae > Streptophyta > Pinopsida > Pinales > Pinaceae > Picea > Picea glauca. Next base: position 4,836 of record JZKD02S0481885.1, on the reverse strand, counting down.
TACAAACAGTAAAGGATACAKATGYTATAATAAGAGRTTGCATAAAATGGTTGACTGTATTGACATAAAAGTTGATGAAGGAATCCYAGCAAGAGAGGTGTGCAATAATGAGTCYGCTACARAGGACACAKCTAAAGYTGAAGATGAACAGGTCCAAGAATCAGAAAATGAAGACTCTAAGTCAGATGAAGACAMAAATACYYAGGCAGACTCAAATCAGCAGACAACATCAAATGCTTCCTCCAAAATTACTCAAAAGAATCATCCTGCAAGTCAGATAATTGGTGAAAAAGACAAAGGTGTACAAACCAAGAGAAAGATAATAAAAAACWCTGAACAATCACATATAGCCTTCATATCCATGCTGGAACCCAAGAATTTTAATGAAGCTAGCAAAGATGACCATTGGGTTAAAGCCATGAATGATGAACTTGATCAGATTGAGAAAAACAATACGTGGGAGATGGTTCCTAGACCTGAAGGTAAAAATATCATTGGTTCCAAATGGATCTTTAAGAATAAATTGAATGAGCAGGGACAAGTTGTCAGGAACAAAGAAAGATTGGCCTATAAAGGCTATGCTCAAATAGAAGGACTGGATTTTGATGAAACATTTGCACTCGTAGCAACATTAGAAGCTATCAGAATATTTCTTGCCTATGCTTGTCATAAAAGGTTTAAAGTCTATCAAATGGATGTCAAGTCATCTTTTCTAAATGGAGATTTAAACGAAGAAGTCTATATGGAAAAACCAAAGCGTTTCGAGCTGTCTGATAACCTTGACTTTGTATGCAAGCTGAAGAAAGATTTATATGGGTTAAAACAAGCCCCTCGTGCCTGGTATCACAGAATGGATACTTATCTCCAAGAAAAAGGGTTCAAGAGAGGAATAATTGACAACAATCTATATATCAAAATAGAGGGTAATGATTTGCTCATCGTATTGGTTTATGTAGATGACATCATCTTCGGATGTAATAAGGATTCATTGGTACAATGGTTTGCTTCTTCCATGGAGTCTGAGTTTGAAATGTTTATGATAGGTGAACTGTCATTTTTTCTTGTTTTGCAAATTACTCAGAGGTCTGAAGGAATGTTCATTTCTCAAGAAAAATATATAAGAGAAATGTTGAAAAGGTTTCAAATGGAAGATTCTAAACCTGTGGGCACACCTATGGTTATTGGATGCAAATTAAGCAAGGATGATGAATCACCCGATGTTGATCAAAGTTCATATAGGTCAATGATAGGCAGCCTGTTGTACATCACAGCATCTCATCCAAATATAATGCATGTTGTTGGAATGGTAGAAGGTATCAGGATGCACCTAAACATAGTCATTTGCTAGTTGTCAAAAGAAGATTCAGATATTTGAAAGAAACAATGAACTATGGCCTATGGTATCCTAAGAATCAAAATTTTCAATTATCAGTCTACTCAGATGCTGATTGGGCTAACTGCATGGATGAAAGGAAAAGTACGAGTGGAGGTGCATTCTTCTTAGGAGATTCTCTAGTAGTGTGGTTGAGTAAAAAGAAAGGTTCCATTTATTTATCAACTACAGAGGCAGAGTATATTGTTGTTGCTACTTGTTGCACTCAGGTATTATGGATGATTCAGAAACTTGCAGACTTGGAGGTAAAATATATTGCACCAATCCCAATTCATTGTGATAACACAAGCGCCATAAGTGTGTCAAAGAATCCTGTATTCCACTCCAAGACCAAGCATATTCCCATAAAATACCATTTTCTGCGAGAGCAGGTCACCAATCAGATTGTTCATGTTCATTATATGCCAACCACAGAACAGATTGTTGATATCTTCACTAAACTGCTTGCAAAATCTCAGTTTGAGTATCTACACCAAAAGTTGGGCGAGACCGCATTATCAACCTAAGAGAGTACATCCTGTCAGGGGGAGTATGTGTTGGTTGAATAACTGATACCTCCGCAAAATATTGCAATAGCTCAGGGGGAGCATGTTTTCTTTGACATTGATGTCAAAGGGGGAGAAAAGGAGTGGACCAGAGTGGAGGAGGTCCAAATAGATTAGCGCAGCCATTCAGGGTTTCCATCAATGCCAAAGGGGGAGATTGTTGGCATATTTATAGATAGAGGGTTGGCAAGAACAACAATGGTATGGTTTCAGGCAAGAACAACACAGGCAGAACGTGATTGTCATTGATGGCAAGAACAATTATGGTATGTTATAGGTAGAACAACAGGGTTACAGTCGGGAGTGCACTTGTCATTTGATGGAAAACAGGCTCGGAAGACATAGTAAGTCTAGACAGGAGGAGTGTGCAGAGGGAGAATAGATCTCGAGCATTAGATCCGAGCGCGGGGTCTGACCGTCGTCAGATATAGGAGAACCTGCACATTCTTTAAAGTGCAAGGAAAAGAGGGCTTACAAAATCCTGAAAGCAGGTGGACCATCCATTATCAAAGAGGACAGGTGGAAAAATATTAGAGCACGTGAAAGACTCCATTTCAGAGTTTCACAGATCGGGAAATCCAAAGGAAGGAGGTGCTCTAACTTCTTGAAATCGTAATATCCAATATCCTGAAATGATCTGGGTCGTCGGATCGAGGATTTATCTGGAGCTTTGGATCGAGGTATGGTGTGGAACATTGGATGAAGAGGACACATGGTGAAAGATCATAGCATGTCAAAGACTCTGTTTCAGAGTTTCACAAATCGAGAAATCCAAAGGAAGGAGGTACTCTAACCTCTTGAAATCACAATATCCGATATCCCAAAATGATCTTAGCCGTTGGATCAAGGACGAATCTGGGCCACTAGATCTAGGAGGTAGATCATGACAGACCATGTCAACAAGGATAGGTGGCAGTCTACGACAGCAAGGACACACGGCGCAATCAGACACTGACAAGTGTCAAGTTGGTACAACATTATAGGTACGTGAAAGACACGGATTTGAATGACATGTGGAAGATACTCGGCATGTGTCAAGTCTTTTTGTGACGTCAACAGGATTACATCACATCAGGGGTTTCTACTTTGGGAGTTTTGCATTGTAAAAGAAACTCTAACATCACAAAGTATCGAACGCCAAAACTCTTAAAGGGACACGCTTCAGGTGATTCACAGTCATCAGGCGTTGAACAGTTGAAGGTCACAAAGATTCGAAGGAAAAATGTCAAAATCCCGGCAGCCACACATCTCAACGCCTGATTAAGACATATCCATTAGATTAAGGAAAGGAGGGATCAGATTAAGGTTTAAGGTGGACCGTTGATCTCTTCCATGGAAGAGACGTGAATTGTCTGATCATATCGGCGATATCGCAACTGGGAATTTTTCTTTGGGATTTTAACTTCATCACTCCCCTAAAGTCCTGAAAGTTGAAGTCCTAAGGCAGAGGAGAGTCATCCGATCACCACGGATTATGGACCGTTGATCTAGATCCATTTCAAAGTTTCAGATACCGGGAGTTGAAGGAGTCAAAGACATTCACCACAGGATTGCTGAAATCCGAAATGCGAAAATGCCTTTTGGTATAGGCTGTGGTCACTACCGATGGTCATGTGAGAGGGAGGAGCTAGCATGCAGCTAAGATCCATTTCGGAGATCGCAAATTGGAGAGTCGAGATGCCTCATCCCAAGATCCTCGAAACCTGAGTCGTGAAAGTGCTTTATGGATAAGCACTTGGTCATGGCTGACGGTCACGTGACAGGAAATGGGTTAGCTAGAAGAGCTAGCACGCACTGTGAAATTTTTCTCAGAAAGGGAAAAGGCACGAAAGGACGATCTCACGCAAGTTCTTTCTCCGGTGTAACTACTAGAGACCACTGATGGTTTCTTCCAGAGAATTTGAAGAGGCTTCAGGGTGATCGGCAGAGAAGACGAAGAGTCTTCAGGCATCTGTCAATGGAATGTGGACTCTTCATATAGACGATTGACAAATGGAAGAGCATTGAAAGCCTGTAACTGCAACAGAGAGGATGAGCTCAACTGTGATAGAGAAGACGAAGAGTATAGACTACTAGAGAGGCTAAGGAATATCAGCATAATTCCTAGCTATGATGAACGCATGGGGATAACCACTAGAGAAGCTGAAGAATTAGTATGATGATCAAGTAGAGGATTCGACATGAGGTGAATATGCAGAACATAAAGAGTTTTTTTATTCTTGAGGAAGTGAAGCTACGGTTGGGAGGGATGCATGTGTGTAGAAGAATGATGTGCAGTAGCTGAAGCATAGAAGAAGCAAAGAACAGAGATGCATATCGGGTGATGAAGAGAAAGTCGAAGGGTGCATGTTGAGACAAAGTAGATGATCAGAAAGCTCAAGGAGATGCAAGTAGAGAGACACTGATATAGGAGAGCAGAGCAGCATAGCAGAACAGTGATAAGCCTGGTAAGCCAATGGAAACTATTGAATCACTGTAATAAATTCATAGAAAGCAAAGATTTATAATTAGGTTGGTAGGGAGGTGCTAGGGAGGATTGTTGTCCTCAAAATTTCAAGTGGGTTCTTGAACACAGGGAGTTGTAGCTTCCATCTGGTTGCAGCCTGAGAAATCAGAGTGGCAGGGTGCCGCAAGGGATAACAAGTGTTCTCTGTTATACAGGTTGGAGCCTATGTGACTGGATGTTGGTTCTTCCATCCAGTTGGTGCTGGAACACTCAGGGAGTTGGTGCTTCCTTCTAGTGGGTGCTAAAGAAAATAGAGAGTTGGTGCTCTCAGCAAGTTGCAGCTTACAGAACAGAGGTGGTAGCCTCATTATGATTTGGTGCTCATAAGTATGATAATGTACAGAATGTAAAGATTAATTATCATATAAAGAAGAAGAGGTTTTTACCCTTTA
>JZKD02S0481852.1:0-17152 GCA_000966675.3 Picea glauca | reverse complement strand
GGTCCTTTTCGTCAAAATCCGATGACATAAATTTTCATGAAATCACAATTTTTTGTTGTTTAAATTGCATTTCTGAATACATAAATGGATTCAACCTGCTGAAAACCCCCTAGGGCATTTAGACTATACATAATTAACCACTCAAATATGTAGATCCAACAATTTCTCTCCGAGCAAAATTAAACACAAAATATCCCCCCCCAAAAAAAATGTAAAAAAATTAGACTACAACACTGAGAAAAATCTCCACTAAATTTAACAACCTCCTAAAACTTAGAATAAAACTACTCACATAAACTACTTTATAATAATTAATAATAATAGCAATCATATCTTTTAATATAATCAAATATCATGCATTAATTTTCTCTCTAAAATTAATTTCATAAATATCTTAATTTTCTCTTTAACATTAATTTCATAAATATCTCAATTTTCTCCTTAACATTAATTTCATAAACATCTTTTGGATAACAAAGTCAAGTATGATGTAGACTTGAAAATTAATGGCAGGCAACCCACTTCAGTGTATATAAAAGAGAAATTATGATTGTGAACACGACAACATTGGAATCTTCAACCTATTTGTCTGTTAACAGATCTCCGTTGGGACAGTTTTCGCAAATGTTTTGAATTGCAAAAACATTGTCATGTCTTGTAAGTTTGGGATTGTAGTGCCCCCAAAATAGGAACCTACATCGATGACACTTGTGCCAAAGAATAACATATACTGATGGAACCTAGGCAAGTTGCTCATAAAAATGACCATAAACATGTCTAAAATGTTGAATTATAAATCTGTCCAAAATATACCCCTGTCAAGAAATGAACATATATGTCCCAGTAATGAAATATCATCATAAAAGCTAGAAGTCATATTTTGTTTTAATGAGAGGCAGTTTGTCTATGCTCACTTCCCGTGACCTTGTTACCTTCATGACTTCTATGCTTTGATCCCCAAGTGATTTGTCTTTTTGTGCTAAAGAAAATCTCTATAATGTAAAGAAAAATTAGAGTATGCGTACAAAGTTAGAGTATAATCATCAAACACTATTTACATAACATAATTTAGAATAACTCTGTGCATCAGCAAACAAACATGTAGGCAGCCATGGTCACATAGGAAGAATCACCCAAAAATAATCATTATTTTAAAGAACATGGTATGATATGGTAAGATTTGTAATGTGTATAAAATGTAATAATGAAAGAGAAAGACAATGATACATGTTCTCATAACATCTGTGAAAACTAGTTCATCCTTCAACAATGTATTTATTCTTGTCTCATCAAATACTTATCATTGATACCTATCATTGTTGATTTAATTATCAAATACTCATATGGAAAAAAAATATAAATTAAAATGAAAGTGAAAATAGGAGTGAGAAATAATTAAGAAAATGGAAATATGAAAGCATTTGGTCCTCGTCAAACTAAACTTTTTAACCATGTCACAACATCATTCTAATTATGATCTCTTCATATATCAACCATGAAATTCCATGCCCTTTAATATCAATCTAGCAGGAGAGGTACAAATTGAATGATATTTTGAAATGATAAATGGAATTTGGGAGCAACCATGAAATTCCATGCCCTTTAATATCAATCTAGCAGGAGAGTACAAATTGAATGATATTTTGAAATGATAAATGGAATTTGGGAGAAGGGAATAATTAATGAAAAGTGAAAATATGAGGGGCTTGGTTATGTATATATAAAATTAAATATGTATTATTTTCTTTTAAAAAATAAAAAAGTTATTTTAAAATTCCAAAATCATCTCATCATTTAAAATCTATAAATTGTCTTTAAATAATATATATATATATATATATATATATTTTTAATAGCTAAATGTATTAGACAGACTAAACACAATCATAAAATGTAAGTGCTTTCAACTTAGCATGCCATCAACTAACGAATGACATAATCAATAATCAGTGAGCCTCTACTGAATGTATAGTGAGGATCGAACTGGGAAAAAAAGATTATATCATTTTCAAAATCAACACCCCATCATAATCTTATAGCTTAATAAAAATCTGTAACGAATTGAAATTAAAGTTGAGGTAATTTCAAAAGTTTTTGTGTGTAGTAAAAAACTCACATGTAGCCAACACTTCCCATTTCTTCAATGCATTTATCAACAAAATAAATTGATCATCACTTTGCACGAAGGAACCACATGAATATGCCAAATAGACCATATAACAACCACTTCCAAAATAGACTTTCCACCTTTTCCTTCCATTCTATTCATATTCAAATTCGAACTGAAAGTGTCATTCAATCTTTTCTAGGGAAGAACGATTCAAAGGGTGTTAAAGTTACCAAACCCAAAACCCACTTACAGTTCCAAAACAAATTTTGGCCATGAGGAACTGTAGAGACTAGGGTTAAATATGAAGGATTACTCGACCTTTTCACATATTGGTTCAAAATTGGATTATGCAAACCTCATTTTTTTGTACAAAAATATCCTTAGCTAGATATCAAAACTCCAGGAAAGAGGGATGCAAAAATAAATTGGACAGAAGTTCGAAATAACCCATAACTCTATTTCCAAACAAAGGGTAAAATAATGCAGGGTTCTTTCATAAGTATATGATTGCTAAGGGTGATGAGATGATTTAATATATTAACATAAGAAAGGTATGAGACTGTGCATAACAAAACAAGGATTTCAAACCAACCATTCATGAACATGTATTGCAACAGAGCAACCATTACAATCCATCAAGTTTTTATCATCGTTTCTAAGAAAAATGAAGCAACAAAATAACTAATGAGAATGCATTGATACCATCATTTTTTGAAGAAAAGGAAATTACATAACCAAACCAACAAAAAAAAACAACAAATTCATTCACCATTACACAGAGCTATATCAAAATTATTACTACAAATTTATAATGAATTTGATAAGAATAGATATAGAAAGCATACCTTCACCAACAATGTGTTTCCTTCAGGTAACAAGGAGTTTTAGTACCAAAACGCCAGGAGTTAGGGTTTGAATAGAATTGTATCCTTGCAAAGCTCAATTTCACAGACCAAACATAATGAAAATGACAAACATCCAAGGTGGCAACCCTAATAAGAAACACGTGTTCATGCATTCAATGCACGAGGTTCACGTTGCCCCAACATTCACTTCCATTTCCACATTACAATTCGACTAATCCGCCCAATCCAATAGTAGAGCAACATATCATGCCATGTATGCAAAATTTCGCGTACTTTCATTACTATATCACCATCGTTTAAATTCCCTCGAAATAACAATCCATTCAATATGTCGAATAAACCCATATTCATTGGCAAACTTTATATCACGATGGTATATAATCAACATACCAATTTATTCAAACAAGATTCGAGTAATATCACATACCACACGGAATTAATATGAGGAATTTGTAATATGCCACATCCATCATGTTGAACCACAAGTTCGACCTTTTTAATCATATCATCTTCAACATACATATGTAAATCCAAAAGCTAACATAACATATACAAGATTGTATTGTGATGTTGAATAGACTTCATGTTGGTTTGTTGTGATGAACAAAATTTTCAAAGTGGATCCATTATACCTCTTGCAATTATTGTATATGAGAGATTCATCATATACCAATATTTTAATAATGAAACAAAACAACAATCTTTGTGTAACATAATATGACATGGGGGATAATCCAAGACAAAACCTTTTACTTAATCAACCATCATCTCCAGAAATTAATTAACATAAGTGATTGATCTTAAGGAAACTAATATAGGCAGTAAAAGTCATTCTTTGGAGAGGAAATGAATGTCGATTCATCTTTTACCTTTTACTTAATCAACCATCACCTCCAGAAATTAATTAACATAAGTGATTGATACATCAAATATCTTAAGGAAACTAATATAGACAGTAAAAGGTCATTCTTTGGAGAGGAAATGAATGTCGATTTATCTTTTAACTTGGGAGTCCCACCTATAGTTAAGTATTTATAGTTTTTAGATAATTAATAATAAAAATTATCAATGCCTTGCAACCATTTGCAAGCAGATGGCTAGTTGATGATTTTATGAGTCAACACAGACTTTTGTGATGAAGGAACCTATGAGCCAAAACTGGAGCTAAATCTAAATTAATGCAAGTAGCCATGAGCAAAGAGCCAGATTTAGTGAGTTATTTCTAGGAGCCGGAGTCAAAACCATGTTCCAGAGAAGCAAACATAAGTACACTGATCTAGATTGGTTTTCCTTGAGTTTATGAAAGTTCAATAAGGAGATCAAATCTGTATCCAAGATCCAAGATACTAGATAGAGTTATAGAATGATCACAACCAAAATGGGAATCAAGAAAACTTCAGCAAGGTGGAAGAGTGAGGAAGCCTTGTCATCACTAAGTTGTTGACTAAAATGTGAAAAACAATTCACTAAGGTGGAAGAGTGAAAAAGAGTTATCATCACTAAGTTGTTGAAATATCTATAATTTTGGAGGTCCAAAAGTTCTTCAGTGGGAAGGTGTGATCCAAGAGGATACATAACACTTCAAGAGGTATAGGAGGATCCATAAATACTCAAAATTTGATCATCTCAAATGTTTTTGAAAACAACTTCAATGAGTAGATCTCTATGAGAGCATTCCAACGACACATAAATCGCCTCAAATGGAGTTCATATGAGAAAGTTATGGATCCTAAAACTTTTGGTCAACCAAGGTATACAGCTCAAAGAGGTGACACATGGAAAATCTGTATAGATCGTACAACGCTGACATGGCAGACATTTGTTGACATGGCATATCATACAACTGAGTTCGCAAGGTGACAAGGAAATTGTACAATCCAAGTGGACTAATTACCATTTGACATGTGGCACAGTTTGCACAGGTGGACCAATATGAGGTTGCCACGTGGCAGCCTCCCATTGGCCCTTTTATTGTTGTTTCCAAAAAATTATGGCGTGTGACAAAGGTTGAACCCTCGACCTCATGCTAGCAACTTCAACGATTTACTAATGTGCCATAACATATGACTTAATAGTCATAATTGAAATATTTTATTTGAAGCTGATTAAAGGTTTGATCAGCAGGAAAAGGGACGAAGGCTAAGCCCCCGACCCATGGTTTATTCGAATCCCATATAACCATACCTTATATTTGCGAGGGGTTAACAATTGTTTGCCACCAAACATAACTATACCATATTGTATATAATATATATAGTTGCATAAAGCGCCAAAGGAGGAGAGATCCATGGGGTCGAACCCTTGACCTCCTCCCACATACACCAAGGCTTTAACCATTGCACCAAAGGTGACTTATGTTGTGGAGATGCCAACAAACATTCATTTAAGTTGATGCCAAGTCTATGCCAAGATCGATCCAAGGGTTTGGCCAACCTAGCCTATTTAAAGGACACATATTTCAAGAAAGGGAGGAATTATGGTGCAAGGTACAATATAGTGCCTTGAGTTTCATGTTGTGTATGAATTTGAGTGCCAAGAGTCATGAGTTTGTATTGTTTTGCATGCCATTGAGAACCATGTCCAAACAAGTCATGTTTATACTCTTTCTTCTTAGTTTTATGAGAGGAGCATGATGGTGATGTTATTTTCATGATAAGATGTTGCCTATCAAAATATTAGTTCAGATTGTCATGTATGAGATCCATAGTGCATCGTTTGGCGTGTAAAGAGGGTCATATTGATCAAGTTCATAATGTAGTCAAGTTTATACTCATTTCTCTTAGAATTTCAAGAGGAATTCAATGGTAACTTATGTTTCTAGGTTTGAGTAGAAGAATTGAAGAGTGACTTCAAGATTGGCTTTGTAAGTCCATTTTCATTGTAATTTTTTATATTTGAGATTAAAGAAGAGCAGTCTCATTGTTGAATGGGACTTGGAGATGTAGCCTAGGAGAGGTGAACTTCATCATCAAATCTTGTCTTATTAGTTCTTTTATGTTATGTTGTGTTATCTCACATTATTCTACAAATATTATTCATCACTTCATGAGGTTTTGCATAAGTAAAAGATTCACATGTGTTCTACAAAATTGTCAATACGATCAAGAAATATTTTGAATCAAGTTGGATGTTAACATGTGTGTTTAAAGAATAATTTAGCATCTAAGGATTTTTGGATCATCAAAACTTCAAGAAAAGCATCACTAAGTTCAAAGTTTTGAGGAGCACCATTTCTTACCAAACCCTTGTCTTCATAGCATGATGCCATGGAGGCTTGATCACTTTCTTCAAGAGCATGTTCTTGATGCACTTGGTCTTCAATGGATTCTTGAGGCATTTCATCTTCAATGGAATATTGAGGTTCTTGAGGTTCAATTGATGTTTTTTCCATATCTTTTTCAAAATCAGGATTGTTCTCACCTTCCTTATGATCTTCTTCTTCGTATGTGGGGTCCCAATACTTGAGAAAAACTTAGATCAAACCTACAAAAGATTATATTTCCTTTGGACTACTACAAGTTTGACCTATGTTCTTGGATCTCCTTCTAAAGAATGCACAAAGAGATTTATTATGAAATGTTTAGGTGTTACATTAAGACTTGAGATAAATTCCAAAAATGAAGTTACATTAGGATTAACAAAGTTACAATAACCATCAAATTTTGGAATGCCATCTCTTCAATTTGGAGGAATATCATTTGGATACCCTACAATGTTCTCAACATCAAAAAGGGTATACAATACATGAAAGCACCATGGTGTTATATTTCTTTACTTACAAATGCATCTTGATATGAAATTTTAAAAATGCAATATGATAATACCTCATACCAAGGATGTGGAGTCACCCAAGGTAAATGTTGATTCCTTTACAATGCTACTTGCTTCATCATGCAAACAACAACGATCTTCAAAATCTGCAAGGAAAGAGCACTTTGTTCCTCCAATGGAATCACTAAGATGAGGGAATGATCTTCAAATAGAAACCTTCATCTAAAGTGTATCAAATCTACAAATATTTCCAGGAAATGGACTTTATCCTTGGCAATGCTGCCAATGCGTTACCACAAAATCTATCACCAATGAAAGTGTAAAGTCTCAAGTACCTAGATGATAGAATTTTGTAACTAGGAGGTTGGCCATTGTCACTTCACCAACTATCCTGAAATCTTTAGGTCGACTTTCCTCCAAATCAAGGAAGGCTTCCCTAAAGAGGATTGTGGGAATTCTTAGGCCATGGAGTGCAAAGGTGTTTTGAAGAGAAAATTTCAACAAAACATAATTATAAAAGTGAAGGAAAACAAGTGGATGGTGGATCAGATATTAGTGCCTAGTCCATTGGGCACATGGGATCATAACAAAGCTCACATGGGATGCTTTCGTAAAAGTGGAAAGAGAACACAAAAGTTAAAGAGTACAAATATTGTTGCCTCTCTCCTTACGACGCTATATTGCAGAAAGTAATCTAAGGATGTCACAAAGGTAAATAACATCCAACATCCATGAAGGTTATTGCTATTAGGAGTAATATATAGATACACTTATCCTAAATAGAGAGTGATGTGCTCTATAGAGAATACTCCATTGACATCAACAACACAAAATGAAGTGTGTATACCGAATCCTACTCCATGAACATAGGTCTAAGATAATTTCAACAATAAGGGAAATATCAATAATAACATGGAAATAACCTCACCTACAAGATAATTATTGATTTCTCCAAGCACATCCAATATATTTATCATTAATATCCAAGGGATATAGAAGTCTCCTAAATCCAACGTACAAAATGAAGAGTGATAAAATTCCTTATATAGATTTCAACTTAACTCTCTCATTAATAAAATAATATTTTCCTTTATTTTAGAAAATATTGAAAAATATTATAATACTCTCCTAAGTGGGTAAATTAGACCAAAAATGCCCATACAAAAGCTAAAATAAAATATTATATGAATGTGGTGTGACATGTCATCTTCCTCAACAATATATCTCATTCAAAAGACATGCAGTGACACACTTGTCCTCTCCATGAGATAGGGCTCTCTCAAAAGAATAACCACCTCAAAAATACTAATAAAATTTTGAGTCAAAGATTCACGACGAATTGCCAAAAATAGGTGAAAAATGTCATGTGTACAACTCAAATAATGAGGGCATTCTCCAAGATAACCCTGAAAGTGCCAAGTGTCATAGTTAGAAGGCTTCTTCTAGAATCCTTTTGACCAAAAATCAATAAAATATCTCCTCTAGCAAGTGCACCGTTGGTACTTGTGCCTTGTGGACCGCTTTGACTGGAATAAAACAATATAATTGTGCTTTGGGTCCACATAAAAACCTTCACCGTGACCAAATTCACCATAGAAGAGAGAGAGAGAGAGAGAGAGAGAGAGAGAGAGAGAGAGAGCACCTTTGAAATATGTGCAAATAGACCAAGCCAATCATAAAGAAGCCACTCTAGAAAATGTACCCTCAAAAATTGTACAACATGTCCACTTTAAGTCCTCCTTATCTTCTTAGTAACTATGCAAGTGAGCATACTTTGGCCAAGTCAAATAGTTACAAGTCACTTGCAAATATGTGCAAGGTGTGAAAGTGCTCATGCAAAGTGTTAGTGGGACCTCATAGTGGAGCACACTAACTAATTTCCTAGGGAGGTGTGTATACATGTGTAAATGGCTATGATGGAAGACAAGGGTGAGTCGATGGGTGGATAAACCCTAGGGCACATGCATGGTTAGCCCCTAGTCAACTCAAGGGTTAAAGAACATCCTCAATATGTGTGTAATTAGATAAGGACATGACATGAGTGAGTTGGAAAGTGTGAACAAGGTCAAATTGAGGGTAGGACTAATGTTTTTTTGTGAGTTGCCTCAATATGTGTGCCAAAGGAGGAGTGATGACATAAGTTATGTACCACATGGACATAAAGTCGTGTTCCCTAGTGATAAACCAACAATAATACTTAGGGAATAAGTCTTAATAAAGAATTATAACATTTAAGCATTAAGATGCTACTATTTTGGCAACTCGTAAGATTTGAGGATTTTAATTAAAATATCTCAAACCAGTTAGGTGTGTTCACACTCGCGAATGGTGTGAAAAATGAAAATATAACAAATGAGGGGTTATTATGAGATAAGACTTAGGGGAATTTAAATGAATTCTTCCATGCACCTCCTAGGAAATGGAATGAAATGAAAATTGAGGATTTTACCTAGGTACAAGGTAGAGTTGTGATGTGATACACAAAATATCTAAGAAAAATAATGAAGTGTGATGAAATGTGAGGATGAAGTGGGTTTCACCTAGGTACAAAATGAATATGTGTCAAGATAAACAAATTACCTAGGTGAAATGATGAGATGTGATAAAATATGAATGAAACTAGGCAAGTACACCACCATGCTAGAGGACATGATCCAACTATGCAACACAAAGCGAAAGTGAGAAGAACATGACCAAGTGATCTCCATGGTGCACTACTAAAACAAACTCCTACCAACATTCCAACCTTTTGGAAGGTTAGAAATATCATACCACCTGCAAAAATATGACTCATGTGATAAAGAGCAAATCACATGTACAACCCCATGCAATATGACTCATGTGATCAAAAATCACATGTACAACCCCATGCAATATATGTGGTAAGACTACCTACACCAATTCATTCCTATAGTGAATGTTGGCTTTCATTTCCCTAGGCCCTCCCATTAGGGAGTCAAGCCCAATCTAGGTCCATGTAGAAAAATGGGAGAGTAGACATGGTTTCCACACACAAACCAAAATTCTATTGATTGTTCTATTTAACCAATGTAATAGTACACATATAAATACATCCATATTTGCTTTAAAATGGACACAATATCTTAACACATTAACAACATGTTGAGAGAATATCTCAATCACCCACTAAAATAGGAGTCAACTAGTTGGAAAAAGAGGTTCTCTAATTGTTCTAGGTTTGACTATTTTCATCCAAATTTGACAACATAAATATCCAGGAAATCACATTTTTTTGTTGTTTAAATTGCCTTTATGCATAAATGGATTCAACATGCTAAAAAAACCCTAGGGCACTATGTTTATACAAAATTAACCACTCAAATCTGCAAATCCAACAATTTCTAGTCTAATTTTAAACATAAAAATATCCCCAAAAAAGACCAAAACTTAAAACAGTTAGACTACCATATTAAAAAAAATCTCCACTAGATTTAACAACCTTGTAAAACTACTCACATAAGATACTTTATAATAATTAATAATAATAATAATCACAAATTTTAATACAATCAAATACCATACATTATTTTTTTTTCTCTAACATTAATTTTATAAATATCTTAATTTTCTGGTTAACATTAATTTCATAAATATTTAAATTTTCTCAATAACCTTAATTTCATAAATATCTTTTTTTAATAAAAAAATCAAATATGTTGATACTTCAAAATTAATTGCAGGCAGCCCACTTCACTGTATATTACCATTAATTTCATAAACATCTTTTTGATAACAAAGTCAAGTATTTAGTAGACATGAAAATTAATGACAGGCAACCCACTTTAGTCAGTAACAATGTCCCACCAAAAATAAGAACCTACTGGTGTGAAACAGTAACAGAGAGTCAGTAACTCATACTAATCTTGAATTGCACCGAAGATGGAACCTGTGCAAATGCCAACTTTCAAAGCCCGCTGACATTGTGTCACTATTTTATCATTGTTTTAATTGTCATTTCCAAAAAGATTTGATTGGATTAGTGATATTTGTGTGATTTCAATATGCATCTGGTAGAAGAAAATTTAATGCTTTATAATGTTTGATTTAAAGATGTGTTAGATACATATCCTAACATATAAAGAATTAAATTTTATGTTGCAAATTGCATGTTAATAACTAATGATCTCTTACCATTTTACCCATAAAAATTAAAAATAAAGATTATTCCATTGCGAAGAATAAAAACTCTACTAGATTTAAGGAAGTATCATTACTCTTATAATCATTGTGAATGGTAATCTAAAATGTCATTTGGAATAATGGTAAGAGAGTTATTCCTTAAATATTGCATGAGATTGAAGGAAGTATCATTACTCTTATAATCATTGTGAATGGTAATCTAAAATGTCATTTGGAGTAATGGTAAGAGAGTTATTCCTTAAATATTGCATGAATCCATTAAGAGAGATTACATTATTCCAAATGGTAGTGCTGGAATCAAATGCATTAAGATCAATCTATTACTACTAGATTAATGTATTATTTTATAAGTGTATTAATAATATATTAATGATACTTTAGTAATGTATTTATTAATGGATTTAAGGTGTTAGTGTATGTAATGATGTATTAAAATGTATTATTTAATTAAAAATGTATTACTATTTTAAAAATATATTTATTAATGTATTACTATTTTAATAAATTTCTATTAATGTATTATTACCTTAGTTAGTATATTAATGTATTACATTAATAGTGTATTAATTATTTTATAAATTATAGTAATGTATTTATTAAGTTACTCTTTAAGGTATTAAGGCATTTTTATTATGGTATTTATATTTATATTAAGATATTAATATTTTAATAAAATATCTATTAATAGATAATGGTAGTGTTGGAATTTGTTTGATTACATTATTCCAAATGGTAGTGCTGGAATCAAATGGTAGTGTCATTTACTTTTTGCATTTGCATTTATGGTAAGTAAAAATTGTCATGCAGTCACGAGGGATAGCTTGATTGGTGAGAACGTGCGCACACTCTTCCAGGTTGGGGAGAGGTCACGAGTTCAAGCCTGGTTACGAGTCTCTCTGGCTGCTGCTTTCCACTCTCATATCATCCACTATGTGGGGAAGTATCGGGATGGGTTCCCAGCGAGTTAATTTCCATTGGAAAAAAAAAGTAAAAATTGTCATGCATGTAGTTTGTATTGATTTATAGTAAGATAATAACTTTTTGAATAGTGTCATTTACTTTTTGCATTTGCATTTATGGTAAGTAAAAATTGTCATGCATGTAGTTTGATTTGATTTTTACTTTTTGCATTTGCATTTATGGTAAGTAAAAATTGTCATGCATGTAGTTTGATTTGATTGATAGTAAGATAATAACTTTTGCAAGAACCTTTTAACAAATTTCATTTTTAAAATTGAAATTCAATTATATAAAATTTTGAAATTTTTATTTATTTAATTTTTGACAAAAAATTTAAATTAAGAAAAGTCTTTTTTTTGGAATTTTAAAATTTTTATTAAATTTATGGTAAAAAATGTTAACTTGCTTTGCTATAGAAATGAGGTAAATAATAAGTAATAGCATTCAGGTAAGTGTAATTTTGGGTGACATTTCCTCTATAGTATCGCCTACTATTCACCTCTTTCCAAAAGTCACTATCCTTTTTGCAAATCTAGTCAAGCAAGTGTCATTTTGGGTGACATTTTTTTGGGTGACATTTCCTCAATAGTATCGCCTACTATTCACCTCTATGCAAAAGTCACTATCCTAGATTAATGTTTAAATTAATATTTTTCTGAAAAATGGTCTCCTTTCATATGGTGTATCAACCTTGTTCATATGGTGTATCAACCTTGTGGATGAATGTCTAAATTGCTATTTTTATTAAAAATGTTCATTATTTTATAGCCTTTTTATTAAAAATGTTCATTATTTCATAGCCTTGTGGATGAATGTTTAGATTGATATTTTTATTAAAAATGTTTATTATTTTATAAATGAAAATATGTGTTTGTTAATAAGATGATGAATGAAATTAGAATAAATACTTGAATGGATTCTACTACACTTAAAAACTTTCCAAACCCTTAAATTCTACTATACTTAAAAACTTTACAAACCTTATTAAGGATTTGGGAAAGCCTCGTGAAATAACATAGGTTAGACTCATCTTCCTAATGGTGAAAATATTAATATTCACTTATAGTGATGTTAACCATTTGGATTTAGTTCTAAAACTTAGACTTTTCACCTTGTTAATGCTGAGAAATAAGATTTTTACCTTGGAAAATTTACAAAAAAGAAGGAGGTATGGATCAAGTGTCGATTTTTATCTGGGAAATTTACAAAAAAAGGGAGGTATGGATCGAGTGTCTACGTCCTTTGCCTGCAAGAGTCAAAGACAACATTTCACTTAATGATGAACTGCAGGTTTACCCAACAGGTTTGGAAGCTGATTTTAGCGGCTTTTAATTTAACAACACACTAGTCTGGCACTTCCTTGCAAACATGCTTTAAGAATTGATATAGCAGACATTCAAATTGACCCAAGTTTCCCTCTATTCTTTGTTGGAAAATATGGATGGAACAAAACATGGTCTTATTTGAGGAAGGTTAGGCTTCACCAACCTCGGTCCTACACAGAACTGAGTTATTTTCAGGAGCCAGAGTCGGAACCATGTTCCAGAGAAACAAACATAAGTACATTGATCTAGATTGGTTTTCCTTGAGTTTATGAAAGTTCAAGAAGGAGATCAGATCTGTATCCAAGATCCAAGATATTAGATGAAGTTATAGAATGATCACAACCAAAATGAGAATCAAGAAAATTTTAGCAAGGTAGAAGAGTGAGGAAGCCTTGTCATCACTAAGTTGTTGACTAAACTATGAAAAACAATTCACTAAGGTGGAAGAGTGAAAAAGAGTTATCATCACTAAGTTGTTGAAATATCTATAATTTTGGAGGTCCAAAAGTTCTTCAATGGGAAGGTGTGATCCAAGAGGATACATAACACTTAAAGAGGTCCAGGAGGATCCAGAAATACTCAAAATTTGATCATCTCAAATGTTTTTGAAAACAACTTCAATGCGTAGAGCTCGATGAGAGCTTTCCAATGACACATAAATCACCTCAAATGGAGTTCATATGAGAAAGTTATGGCTCCTAAGACTTTTGGTCAACAGGTCAAAGAGGTGACACATGGAACCAATGGAAGGGTGGCACATGGAAAATCTGTATAGATCGTACAACGCTGACATGGTAGACATTTGTTGACATGGCATATCATACAACTGAGTTCGCAAGGTGACAAGGAAATTGTACAATCCAAGTTGACTAATTACCATTTGACATGTGGCACGGTTTGCATAGGTGGACCAATATGAGGTTGCCACATGGCAGCCTCTCATTGGCCCTATTATTTTTGTTTCCAAAAAATTATGGTGTGTGACAAGGGTCGAACCCTCGACCTCATGCTAGCAACTTCAACGATTTACTAATGTGCCATAACATATGACTTAATAGTCATAATTGAAATATTTTATTTGAAGCTGATTAAAGGTTTGATCAGTAGGAAAAGGGATGAAGGCTAAGCCCTCGACCCATGGTTTATTCGAATCCCATATAACCATACCTTAGATTTGCGGGGGGTTAACAATTGTCTACCACCAAACATAACTATACCATATTGTATATAATATATATAGTTGCATAAAGCGCCAAAGGAGGAGAGATCTGTGGGGTCGAACCTGTGACCTCCTCCCACATACACCAAGGCTTTAACCATTGTGCCAAAGATGCCTTATGTTCCGGAGATGCCAACAAACATTCATTTAGGTTGATGCCAAGTCTGCGCCAAGGTCGAGCCAAGGGTTTGGCCAACCTAGCCTATTTAAAGGACACATATTTCAAGAAAGGGAGGAATTACGGTGCAAGGTACAATATAGTGCCTTGAGTTTCATGTTGTGTATGAATTTGAGTGCCAAGAGTCATGAGTTTGTATTGTTTTGCATGCCATTGAGCACCATGTCCAAACAAGTCATGTTTATACTCTTTCTTCTTAGTTTTACGAGAGGAGCATGATGGTGATGTTATTTTCATGATAAGATGTTGCCTATCAAAATATTAGTTCAGATTGTCATGTATGAGATCCATAGTGCATCATTTGGCGTGTAAAGAGGGTCATATTGATCAAGTTCATAATGTAGTCAAGTTTATACTCATTTCTCTTAGAATTTCAAGAGGAATTCAATGGTAACCTATGTTTCTAGGTTTGAGTAGAACAATTGAAGAGTGACTTCAAGATTGGCTGTGTAAGTCCATTTTCATTGTAATTTTTTGATATTTGAGATTAATGAAGAGCAATCTCACTGTTGAATGGGACTTGGAGATGTAGCCTAGGAGAGGTGAACTTCGTCATCAAATCTTGTCTTATTAGTTCTTTTATGTTATGTTATGTTGTCTTATCTCACATTATTCTACAAATATTATTCATCATTTCATGAGGTTTTGGATAAGTAAAAGATTCACAAGTGTTCTACAAAATTGTCAATACAATCAAGAAATATTTTTAATCAAATTGGATGTTAACATGTGTGTTTAAAGAATAATTTAGCATCTAAGGATTTTTGGATCATCAAAACTTCAAGAAAAGGATCACTAAGTTCAAAGTTTTGAGGAGCACCATTTCTTACCAAACCCTTGTCTTCATAGCATGATGGCATGGAGGCTTGATCACTTTTTTCCTGAGCATGTTCTTGATGCACTTGGTCTTCGATGGATTCTTGAGGCACTTCATCTTCAATGGAATATTGAGGTTCTTGAGCTTCAATTGATGATTTTTCAAGATCTTTTTCAAAATCAGGATTGTTCTCACCTTCCTTATGATCTTCTTCTTCGTATGTGGGGTCCCAATACTTGAGAAAAACTTAGATCAAACCGACAAAAGATTACATTTCCTTTGGACTACTACAAGTTTTGACCTATGCTCTTGGATCTCCTTCTAAAGAGTGCACAAAGAGACTTATTATGAAATGTTTAGGTGTTACATTAAGACTTGAGATAAATTCCAAAAATGAAGTTACATTAGGATTAACAAAGTTACAATCACCATCAAATTTTGGAATGCCATCTCTTCAATTTGGAGGAATATCATAATTATAAAAGTGAAGGAAAACAAGTGCCTAGTCCATTGGGCACATGGGATCATAACGAAGCTCACATGGGATGCCTTCGTAAAAGTGGAAAGAGAACACAAAAGTTAAAGAGTGCAAATATTGTTGCCTCTCTCCTTACGACGCTATATTGCAAAAAGTAATCTAGGGATGTCATAAAGGTAGATAACATCCAACATCCATGAAGGTTATTGCTATTAGGAGTAATATATAGATACACTTATCCTAAATATGGAGTGATGTGCTCTATAGAGAATACTCCATTGACATAAAAAAAAAAAATGAAGTGTGTGTATCGAATCCTACTCCATGAACATAGGTCTAAGATAATTTCAACAATAAGGGAAATATCAATAATAACATGGAAATAACCTCACGTACAAGACAATTATTGATTTATCCAAGAACATCCAATATATTTATCATTAATATCCAAGGGATATAGAAGTCTCCCAAATCCAATGTACAAAATGAAGAGTGATAAAATTCCTTATACAAATTTCAACTTAACTCTCTCACAAATAAAAAAATATTTTCCTTTATTCTAGAAAATGTTGGAAAATATTATAATACTCTCCTAAGTGGGTAAATTAGACCAAAAATGCCCATACAAAAGCTAAAATCAAATATTATATGAATGTTGTGTGACATGTCATCTTCCTCAACAATCTATCTCATTCAAAACACATGCAGTGACACACTTGTCCTCTCAATGAGATAGGGCTCTCTCAAAAGAATAACCACCTCAAAAATATTAATAAAATTGTGAGTCAAAGATTCAGGGCAAATTGCCAAAAATAGGTGAAAAATGTCATGTGTACAACTCAAATAATGAGGGCATTCTCCAAGATAACCCTGAAAGTGCCAAGTGTCATAGTTAGAAGGCTTCTTCTAGAATCCTTTTGACCAAAAATCAATAAAATATCTCCTCTAGAAAGTGCACCCTTGGTACTTGTGCCTTGTCGATGCCTTTGACTGGAATAAAACAATATAATTGTGCTTTGGGTACACATAAAAACCTTCACTGTGAACAAATTCACCATAGAAGAGAGAGAGAGAGAGCACCTTTGAAATATGTGCAAATAGACCAAGCAAATCATAAAGAAGCCACTCTAGAAAATGCACCCTTAAAAATTATACAACAGGTCCACTTTAAGGCCTCCTTATCTTCTTAGTAACTATGCAAGTGAGCATACTTTGACCAAGTCAAACTAGTTACAAGTCACTTGCAAATATGTGCAAGTGTGAAAGT